>OY757911.1:78848447-79100947 GCA_963585895.1 Sepioteuthis lessoniana
TATATATATTCTTGGTGCTCGGCATCAATATAACAGTGTAAATCTAATACCGAGATTACAGGATTGCCTTTTTTTAGTGGTATAGTTTATCAGTTTAAAAATCAGCCATTCGAATTTGAACTAAATAGAACGTTATCGTGACTTTCTAATGATGTTATCATCACGCTATATCATTCAAGTTTATATCACTGTATTCAATGATTTATTATTGTCTCCTCATGAACTGACTTCACACGTGAATTTCACCGAAATACTCTTCTTGCTGATTTCCAATGTTATTTTGTCACTTAATTTAAATCTTATATCATTGAATTAACGCTTCGTTATTGAGAAGGTGGGAATACCAAAAGCATTAAAAAAATTGTTTGCATCTTAATCTGGTATTCCCGCGATGCCATGGGAATCCGCTAATGCTTGATGGTATTGCAAGGTTTTGCTGGCAAACCCCTAGATATAGTAGACAAGTTCACATACCTCAGCAGCAATATCTCATCGACTGAGATGTTTTGGCTGTTTTGGACAAGTAATAGACTTTATGGAAATCTAATAATCTCCGATAAAATAAAACGGAATTTCTTCCCAGCTGTGTTTGTGTCCATACAACTGTATGGATGCACCACATGGACGTTAGCGAATCTTAGAGAAAAAAGTTGGATGGGAACTTCACAAGAGTGCAGTGCGCTGTCTTGAAAAAAATCTGGAAGCAACACCCAACAAAAGAGCAATTGTAAGGCTATCTGTCTCTTTCTTTCACAAACCATCTAATTAAGACGAACGAGTCATGCATGTGTAGGAGGGTGGACCTGTATTTAGTATTTAAGTTCCCCGCACGTTTTTGATGTTGAGTTTAGATATTTAGAATATTTAGAAAAAATGTGGATTTGGGCATAATATAATATAAGCACATGGAAAAAGCATTAAATGAAGGGAGTCAATAAAATAAATGAGGGAAGATATGAAACAAACAAAGGTTGTAAAACGGCGCGGACAAAATGAACATTTAAAACAAGGCGACGAACAAAAACAAATTTATATTCCACAACAATAAAACTTACATTGGTACATAAAAATATTTCTAATTCTACTAACAAAATAATAGTGTGTGTATAAGTGTGTGTGTGTGTGTATATGTATGAGTGTGTGTGTGTGTGTGTGTCTAACACAACTAGGCTATAAAAGAATTACATGTTTAAAATGTCCTTTTTTATGGTTAGAAACGGGCAGTTTCACTGAGACTGGAAAGCGTCTCATAGTCATTGTATATGAATGTCTGCGAGGCCCATCCTTGGTGTTGCTTTTCTCTCCTGTTGATTCCCGCTGAAGGGAGTGTGTTGCTGCAGCGAAGAAATTTGGCAAAAGAGAACAAGGGTGTTTGAAGACGACGTATTTATAGAAAATACGCGTCTTGTAGGTGGCTCAAAAATGCAGGACTTGAATTTACGCGCGGACGTAGTTTTAAATATGTCACGTGGTCCTCCTGGCTAATGGTTTCCCGAGACTGAATATGTGAGCGTCCGCCATCTTTGTGAGAACAAGTGGCATACCACCCAAAATAATTTATAGGAGTGTAAAGTCCTATATGCCCACCCCCGCAGATTGATAAATATTGAAAATATTTTTCAATATGTTCTCTAACGTGGAGGCAAATTTACGTGACTGTTGACTTTGTGGTGGTGAATGAATGCTAGTGTATTTTTTTAGCATGGGAGTTAGTTCGCACTTTTTTTGGCATTCCTTGTGGGCACAAGGTGAAATTTTAGTGCTGTTTTGTGTGTAGAACAGCAAGTACGCAGTGTTTAACTCAATTCGCTGTAATAATGTCTTACATATCTTGTGTTAGGCTCCTTTTAGGATGTGTTGATAATTGAAGTTGTGGAAACTGTCTTTTGTTTGAGCATTCCATGAAGGTTGTGTTGTGTGCAGTTGAATGAAGTGACAGGTGAATATATGTTAAATTTCGTTTTTGGTTGAAACGATTATTCATTGTTGAATTTAGTCTAATTAGGTTTTTTGTGTTTTTCCATAAATTCGGTGTTTAGCGTGGCTCATGGGCACGTATTGACTACGCCTCGAATTTTCTTGTTGGTGTGCACAATTATATAGCTATTATAATTCCTGTTGTGTTGAAAATTTTCGCAATTGAATGTTGTTTTAATGGAAAGTAGCGTCAGCTTGGAACAAGTTTCCTTCAGAGTTTTTAGTTGTTGGACGTCTGAGTATTAGTGTCGATTTTTTTTTAAGATTTGCTTGTCTTTGTTTTCGTAAAATCAAACTTTCAGATGTCTAAGTAGTTTTTGTGATTTGTTTGCTAACATTGTACCCGGTCTTTAGTGGGTGCTTTTTGGCTTCGTCACTCTGACACTCACGGATAATTTGTCGAATTATGAAGATAGTAAGTGAATTGGCTTACATTTTGTTGGTATTTGTTCAGAAAATGTCGGGAATTTTTTTTTGACGAACAAAAACAAATTTATATTCTACAACAATAAAACTTACATTGGTACATAAAAATATTTGTAATTCTACTAACAAAATAATAGTGTGTGTATATGTGTGTGTGTGTGTGTGTGTGTGTGTGTGTGTGTGTGTGTGTGTGTGTGTGAGTCTAACACAACTAGGCTATAAAAGAATTACATGTTTAAAATGTCCTTTTTTATGGTTAGAAACGGGCAGTTTCACTGAGACTGGAAAGCGTCTCATAGTCATTGTATATGAATGTCTGCGAGGCCTATCCATGGTGTTGCTTTTCTCTCCTGTTGATTCCCGCTGAAGGGAGTGTGTTGCTGCAGCGAAGAAATTTGGCAAAAGAGAACAAGGTTGTTTGAAGACGATGTATTTATAGAAAATACGCGTCTTGTAGGTGGCTCAAAAATGCAGGACTTGAATTTACGCGCGGACGTAGTTTTAAACATGTCACGTGATCCTCCTAGCCAATGGTTTCCCGAGACTGAATATGTGAGCGTCCGCCATCTTTGTGGGAACAAGTGGCATACCGCCAAAAATAATTTATAGGAGTGTAAAATCCTATACATGTTACTGCTACAAAAGAAAAGACGAACTCGTAGGTGATGTTATTTTATGGTTTCCTACACGTAGACGCTCTAGTGTTGGTCTAGTGTTGGTCAACTAATTAACATCAACAATATGCAGACATTGGATGCATTCTAGAATACCAACCGTGAACAATGAATGATTAGAATTGATGACGAAAGAAAATTAAAGAAAATTGAACAATCGCTTGTCGGCAAAATTTTAAAAATATTCTTGTTCATAAAATGTTTAATAGGCGAATACTGACTAAAAATGAATTGTTTCCAATAATATGAAATGAAAATAATGGGTTTAATTTTTTTACAAAATGATATTTCTGATGTATATATATATAAAAAAAACAACATTATATTTAATTTATATACAAAAAGACAAAGATAGAGAACTGATGCTAATTTAACAAGGATCATTTATTTTCTAATGTACAACGGCTTCTTTTGTTCATTTTGATGACGCGTTTTCCATTGTTCTGACAGCAACTCAATCTGCTATTCATCACTCACTGATTTGCTATTCTTTATCGGTGATTCTCTAGAATATCTTTCCAATTTAAAGACATTTGTAGTGTTCCTCAGCCTATTCCTACAGAATTCATCTACGTCTGCGATTCTGAAAAAATCAAGTAATTTCTTTGTACGATGGCTCACCAGAAGGATCAGGTGTTTTCCTTTAACAAAATGTAATTTCTCTCAAATCTTTTCAAGGAAGTTCCCATGGCGTAGTGGCAAAGGTTTTTGATTGTAACATCATAATAAGTGAGTTTTAGGTCCATTCACAGAATTACGTTTACTTTCGGTACAAACCCTCGTATTTCCGACATCTTTAGGTTAAATAGTACCTTTCTTCTAAAGTACCTTTCTTCTAAAAATGAATTTGTCATTAAATAACTAACGACATTTTATATGCCATTACACAAAGAAACCAAAGTAATTTCTTCAAGTCTGTTACTCTCTACAAGCTTCACCAGTTGTGGGGAAATCATTTCTTCTCTTGAAGAACCCAAAACTGCTAGTATCAGGAAATTATATATTTATTTCTCACAAATCATTTTCCTTAGGTATCTATTAGACAGCCTACTTATATTTTCCTGGGCACTAATAATGCCCAAATTATTTTATACCATTCTTTTCACTATCACCTCAAATCAAAAACGAATATCTACTAGCCTAAAATTCGCTATTAAATGTTCGTTGTATTACAGTAGCATTTTTCAACACTCGATGAAAAATCTGACCGACAAGAAAAAGTCACCAGTGAAAACTCTTGCGTTAATTGCTAAAAACGGTGGAGGATTTTTAAAAGGGTCTATCAGTTTGTGAATAATCAGATGAGGGCAAGTAAAGAGATTAAATTCCGGAGCTATGGAGACCGCTTCTAATTGAGGGTGGGCTATGATTTATCGAACAATAGGATCTCTCCTTCATCGACTTAAAAATACTACCTTGTGTCTACCTGTTTTGTTTTTGTTTCTTTAAGAGTCAACCCGAACGGAGATGAAAATACAAAAAAAATCTGAGCGATATTTTTACAATCACAATATTATTTTTTGCTTCTTCTTAATGTGAACTTGTTGCCATCACTTTATATCGTCGGTGTCTCCGTCAACTTTTGTCGAAATTCAGCAAAGCGACATATAAGTATAGATTCTTCTTAGATGGAAAATTACATTTGTGTTAGCATTAATTACTTCATTTCAGACACTGAAGCAAAGAAATTAATTGTAGCGAATTAATGTTGGTTTAGTATATGATTTAGCTTATAATATATGTGAGCATTTACCCAACCCATTCCCCACGGGTAGGATGTGACAAAAAAATCTTAGAAGTAAAGTTGGTTTAAATTCAGGTTTTTCCTTTTCATTTACGTATAGATGGATTTCCGAGGGCATCAATACGAAGATAAACTCAAACAACCTCGACCTGAATTTGAACCAGGTTCACACAGTCTATCTTATATGACAATAGCCTTTAAAGCTGCCACGGCTCCATCCCAACGCGGGTTTTATGAATATCTGTAAATAAACATTATTCCGATTCAGAACATTGCCAACTTCTGCTTTTCATGAAATATTTAAAAAAAGAAGGCTATGTAATCCTAACTGCCAGAATGTTGTCGCCTGTTTTGCAATGAAACTCTTTTATTTCACTAATTTATTTGTTCTTTTGTCTCGACTTTACTTCGTGAATAGTAAATGTTTTCCCATTCACAAGTCTGTCTAATTCAAAATCACCTTAATCTAGCATCTTTTGTTGTACCCGACGAAAACGCTTGTCACTTGCTAATATGGTCTTGTCTTTATGAAAGATTAATAAGCTTGCTTTTCTCCGCGTGTTTCACCGAGAATTCACTAAAAACTATTCAAATCATTCACTGGTTTCTTCTGGGCTGTTAATTTTTTCTTTTCTCACTTTACTTTTGCTTCAGTTTTATTGTGATTGACCAGTTAGATTATTAAAGTTTCATTATATCACAGCAACTATGTTGAAGTAATAATCATCTCGCTTTCTGGTTTTATGTCTATTTTCACTTTTATCATGGATAGTAGGAGAAAAACAACAACTTAATGAAATGGAATATCTCTGTCAAAATGTTAGGAAACGCACCTAGTATTACGGTTTTTTTCGTACAAAATGGAATCAGCGACCTAAGTTTGAATCCTAGATGAATAGATAGTGTTTCACATGGAAAAGGCAGGAATCAATGTGTTCTCTTCTCCTCTTTAAGAAAATTATATGTCTGATGGGATGATTTGGTAATGCTACAAGACTAGGAGAAAAATCGAATTCAAAGCAGCTTTACTCCACTTAAAAATTGACCTTGTGTAACACCCTGCTCGTGATGGAAGTATTAGATAAATACATACCTCTGTCAATATGTCCCACTTATGGTGAGTTCTGTTTTAACATAACAAATGATGAAAAAGCAAATAGACTGATGCCCAAGAAATAACAAGGTTGCTAGGAAAAGCTTACTGGAAATAGAAATATTATAAAGGGAACTTTGCCTGTTCGACATACCAGAAACTATCATCAAAAAGATCCTCCTGGAAGGAACGGGGAAAATTCTTGTCAAACAATATACCCAAATAACTGCCGCTGGTGGTGATTCAGTTTAACATAAACTAATTGCAACTTATAACTTCAGCTGTGTTTTTTTTATTCATGCAAAATTTCGATTTCATCAGTTATGATTTCCGAAAAACATTGGATCAAAGCAACTTTTAAAAGGTATTAAAGAACTTAATAAATAGGTTGCAAGTACGTGTACAATACGTTAATTTGTGCAATAATGTATTTTTTTATTTAAAATCTGAAAAGAAAATCATATCAATATCGGAAGAGTATATATAATGAAAAGGACACTTATTGCTTCACAGAATAGCAATACCCTTTTTTAAAGGTATCGTTACTTAACCAGTTGTGTTCTCTTTTACTTTTTCTATTTCATTCTGATTTTTCTTTCTCAGTTTTGACCTACATTAACAAGACAAATATCAAAAATGAAATTATACTTTTGAATACTTAGCATACATTTATCGTAAAAGTAGACTTCTAAATTTAAAACAGGAAAGTGCACAAAGATCTTTTGAAGTGAATGGCTTTTAAAAGAGTTTAAGGACGTCTATTGGTTCTTATAACCTTTTTTTGAAAAGTCAGTTGATGTTCAGTGGTTATACTTAATTGTTTTCCAATAATTATAAGATAAGTTCTATTAATATAAAGAGGTTGTTTGTTTGATTTGTTTTACAACATTTATACTCTTACTGGGCAATTTTATACCGAAGATAAATTAAAATTATAGTCTTCAATTAAAAACTGCACAAAAATGTATTTCTGCACCCATTTTAAACCGGGAAGTATTTCAGACAAAGTGGCAATGTCCTATTGGGTAAATTGTTCGCCAATGGCTCGGTAGACAGGGGCTCAGTCTCAAGTTGAGTCATACCAAAGATTAAAAAAGTGGAACTTGATACCTCCTTGTTTAACATTCAGCATTATAAGGCACGTATCATGAGTAAAGTGGAGCAATCCAGAGAAAATAGTAGCGCCCTCTCCTATACCTTAGTGTAGTAACTAATGAAAAGGGAGTCTTAGTGTCACCTTCGACAACGGTCGCCAAGTTTCCTTATATAACATTTACCTCATTTAAAGCCTGTAAAGCCTACCATTTCAGAGCACAGTGAAGTTGAGAGTAATACTGTCGAAGGGTGACTCCACATTCCCAAGAGCAATAGAAATGGTTACTTGCCTCTAGATGTAGAGTAGTGTCATACGCAAGACACATTTTCTAGAGGTTGTACTTGTTTGTAAAGGCGTATTTCAAAGTTTGCATACAGGTTAATTAGTATCTCGTGATTAGATATCAAAAGTGACCTTTAGGCGATGCGTCTAAAAGTTTATTCTTATAGATTCTATTTCGACAAGGTTTACCTTTTCAAATTATCATAATCAGAGTGAAACCATTCAGGAAGAAGCATTTTAATATTTAAGGAACTTTTGGAAGATTATTTCTGTTATTTTTTTTTCTTTATCTTATTGATGCTTACTTTTATTTTTTATTTTTCAAATAAATGATTTTCATCCTCAAGATTTTTGGATATTAAACTGCTAAAAAATTCATGAAATAACGATAATTTTATTCTAAAAATATCGTTATATCAGAAGTATTATAATATTTTTTAATCCCTTAGAGTTTTTCACATCAGTATTAGCTGATGGTTTTTCACTGGAGTTTGATTGATAGCCAGTCTTTTCAGGTGTCCAGATTCTTCTCAGTATTCTGGGCGTTCTCAGTAATGCTGTTGTTTGAATAGTCTCTACCTGTTTGTCAACTTCCAAGTCTTCCAGGCCTTTTAACAATCCTTTAGTTATGGTACCAAAAGCACCTATCACTATTGGTACAATCGTTACTTTCATGTTCCACAGCTTTTTCGGTTCTCTAGTAAGATCGAGGTACTTATCCTTCTTTTCACATTCTTTAAGTTTTATCCTGTGGTCAGCTGGGACAGCAAAGTCGACATTAAGTCCTTTGATAGTTTTTTACGCAAGTGCTAGCTGATGGTTTCTCATCAGAGTTAGAATGAAAGCAAGTCTTCTCAAAGCTCCAAGACTCTTAATATTTTGGCCGATCTCAGCAATCTTGTAGTTTGGATGGTCTCCACTCGCCCTCTTACTTTCCAATCCACCAGTCCCAGTACCTATCTTTTGAGGGTACCAAGAACACCAATTGCAATTGGTATCACTATTATTATTATTATTATTTTGCACTTTTGAGATCTTTTCACACCAATGTTAGTTGATGGATTTTCTCTAGAGTCTGGATGACAGCAACTCTCCTCAAATCCCCATGACTCTTCTCAGTATTTTGGCCGATCTAATCAATGATGCATTTTGGATTTTATTAGTAAGCCCTCCAGTCCCTATTCCAATCTTCTGATGATTGTACGAGCGGACCAATTATTTTTTGTATTACCATCACGTTTAGGTTCCAAAGTTTTTTTTTCAATGGAAGGTCAGGGTGTTATTTTCTCTTTTCTCTTTCTTTCAGTTTGATGTGGTTAACCTAGATGGCAAAGTTAACTATTCGGCAGGTTTCCTGTTTTATTTTTTGAGTTTTTTAGGTTTTTTTTTTTTTTTGACAATCCCATGGTTTTGTCTTGTCGTCAGGTCGAGATTAGATGATCCGTTTTTATATCAAAATCACAAAGATTGCACGTACCATATTCTAGGACGGATTCTGAGTTGTACATATATTGTTGGTTCGTATGGTCAAATTTAACCTTTTTCCCCTTTCCCAGTGAATCATCTTCCCACGCAGTCGTGCGAAGTCGTACTCTCTTTTTGTACAAATTTATTTCATTCACTTATTATATGAATGATCGTTTCGTCTCTATCACAACATAACCTACATTTAGTGTTTTGATCCGTAGTGTCTTTTTTTGCTTTGACTAAGTTAATCATCATGGCGTTGTTTTGAGCAGCTATTAGAAGTGATTCAGTCTCTTTCTGAAGGTTTCACTTTCTTAGCCATGTCCAAGTTTTCTCGTTGGAGACTTCGGTTATTTTTCACTTGTAATGTCAATATTGTAGTTTTCCTTCTCATTTTTATTTTCTGATTTTTTTTTTGTTCTGTTGATTCTTGTGTAGTCTGTATTGTTTCTGTTGTTTCCTACGAGCTTTTTTATGTAATGTTCGAATCGTTGTGTCGATGGATCGACGCTAACTTGAATGCTAAGAAGCCCTCTTCCACCTGCTTTTCTTGACACATATAGTCTGTCTACGTCATCTCTAGGATATAAGGCCTTATGCAGTGTCATTAATTTTCTTGATGTCTGGTTCATTTATTGAAATTCTCCTCCCGTCATTTTGAAGAAGAATGGTCCCAAGTATCGTGCCAGAGGACAGTGTTTATCCCTTTCTTGCGTTTTTAGCAATGTAGTTTGGTTTCGAATAGTTTTCTTGTCTTTCTGAAGTATGTTTACTTTTTTTCTTTCATCTTTGCTAGTTTGATGGTGTCAGATACCAATATTGCCAAGTATTTGTAAGATTCCCGTTCTCCGAGCATTCTTGTCTTTGCTTGATTTGACAGTTCTTCCCGTCACTCGCTGTTTTTGGCTTTTCATTTTTAGCCACGGACATTTTTCTATGACGAATTCCATCCTTGTATCGTCACTTTATACCCCCACTGCCTATTTTAGGATTTCCAATTCTTTTTCAGTTTTTGCAAACAATTTGATTCCATTCATGTACATCAGGTGGATGATTCTTTCTTGTGATTTATGACGTTTGTATCCGCCTATGTATTTAATAAGTGATTCTGTGGCATCATCGCTATTACAAATAATAATGGTTATAGCACATCCCTCTGGATTGTTACCCGAGCTATCCTTTTTCCCGTGCAGTCATTTCAACTCTCCTGTTTTCCATGGTATTCCCAATAAACTTCATGACTTCTTCAGATATCCGGTACATTTCAAAACTGTCTATTATCGATCTTTACAGTATCATATCAGATGCATTTTAATGTCAATCCATTCCATAGTTAAATTTGTTTTGTGTTGCTCTTCTTCTGGATGTATTAATCAATATATAGTAATTGTCCAATTCCTCTGGTCTCCTTGCAACATCCTTTCTTTTTCTCAGGGAACATTGTGCAGTTTATGAGAAAAAAGTAAACTATTATTATTATTATTATTATTATTATTATTATTATTATTATTATTATTTACTCCTTTAGAGTTTTTCACATCAGTGTTAACTGATGGTTTTTCACTGGAGTTTGAGTGACAGCAAGTCTCCAGGACTCGTCTCAGGATTCTGGCCGTTCTTAGCAATGCTGTCGTTTGGATAGTCTCTACCCGTCCGCCAATTTCCAAGTCTTCCAGGCCTTTTAATAATCCTTTAGTAATTGTGCCTAACGCACCAATAACAATTGGCACAATCGTTACTTTCACGTTCCACAGCTTTTTCAATTCTCTAGCAAGGTCGAGGTACTTATCTTTCTTCTTCTTCTTCTTCTTCTTCTTCTTCTTATTATTATTATTATTATTATTATTATTATTATTATTATTATTATTATTATTATTATTATTTGTGTGCCTTTATTTTTTGTAAATTTTTTAGTTAGCTTCGATTAACGTTGATTACTATTGTCTTCCATTTAAAAATCCTCAACATTCCTTGACAATAGCACCAGTTTGCATTGAACACATATCAGAACACTTACGTTTAGTCTTATTTGAAGACCCTTACCTAGATATAATGTAGACTTTCGAATGGAGGGATTGAATTGATTGATATAACCAGTTGAAAAATGAAGTTATAACACCTTGATTGTCGACGTTGATAAATACGAGATGAATCATTAATATACTGGGAAATGTTTATACTATTTAAACTCCTCATGCCGTTTTTGGTATTTTAAACTCAAAGCCATGGATGAGCCATTCTTCAACCCACGTCGGGTGTAAAACTCAAACAAAAATTAAGAGAAATGTGCTTCTTTTTTCTTTTTCGTCGACAATATCAACCCGTCTGGGGTTATTTTAGGGAATCGTCAACATTGGAAATGTTTGTACAAACCCACCACCTCATTTGGATTTGACAAAAGCAGAGTAATACTTGTTTGAATTCAGAGTATTTCTAATTCAAAATTGTTTGCCTAAACAAGTTTATACTCTCAACTCGAAGGAAAGCCAATGGATTCCTGCCTTTCCCAAGAGAAACACATGTCTGGGATTTAAAGTCACCTACACTGTACGTTTATTTTAATTTTTTTTTTTTGCGTTTTTTACATTTTTTCCCTGGCCAATTCATTTTTTTCTCTCAGATTTTTACAATTGGTGAGGATTGAAAAACAAATCGTTTGAAACCAAAAAAGTTTACTTGTACGCA
The DNA here is from genome assembly GCA_963585895.1 of Sepioteuthis lessoniana. Lineage (NCBI taxonomy): Eukaryota > Metazoa > Mollusca > Cephalopoda > Myopsida > Loliginidae > Sepioteuthis > Sepioteuthis lessoniana. The sequence continues at coordinate 78,859,892 of OY757911.1, forward strand.
AAACCTTTATTTTGGAAATCGATCATTTTTTGTTTTCTATAACCGAACAAAATGATGTAGGGTTAACGGATTTGGTATTCATTCTTATTTCTTTTAGAGAAAATATCCTCGCGGGGAAGCTACAATTGTTCACTCTGGTGAATTATTTGTTACAGAAAACCACATAATTATTAATGGTAGTTATGTATATTTGAAACCATACAACTATGTGCCAATTATTTGTAAATGATTGGAATACTTGAAACCATAGAAGTATATGGAAAAAATTCTAAAAAAACGACTTCACAAAAAGTGTAAATGTATGTGCAATATACGTAATTACCTAACCTCTCTCTATATAATAACCCTTAACGAATAGACATGCCGTTAAAATTAATCAATCGATCGATCGATCGATCAAAAGGATCTTCGCTAACCGCTAAATCAACACCTTTTCATTATATTATAACACTGAATTCATTTATGCTCATGTAATGTTTTTCATCAACCTAATTGCCCTCCTTCTTTACTTTTAACTATTATTGGAAAGGAATTGCTTTATTTTTTCTACTCTATCCTAACTTTCGGCATGTTTCCTATTTCGGGCCGACGCCATAATTTCTTTTGCTGTACATATTAACAAAACACTTACAGAATGGAACAGGATATGTGTTTGTTGAAACGGGGTGTACATTAGCGAGGTGTCTTCATTTGTAATTTGAAAACATCCGTGATGGAACATGGTCAGTATATCCGGTTCGATTAAGTTCAGGCAAAGAAGACAGCCTTTTCCTATGAATCAAATCGTCCAGCGTCCGCAGTTACATTTACATCTTAACCTCGATTCAGATAAAACGGAAGCTTGAAGCACGACGGCTGCGCAGTAGCAGTGTCAGACCGTGTTAGTCTATCATATTACAATCATTTACTAAGTAGCTAACCCATTAGTGTTGCTGAGCATAATAGCTAGTCTGGCTTACGTAGAAACTCAACATTCGATACCAGGTAGATTTTAAAGATTTTTCTCAGTATTTGAATAAGAAATTATGCGAACAGAAGTTAAGAAATTAGCTTTTCACTCTCTTGAAAAAGGAGACACGAGAGATTAACGTTACATTTTATTAGAAGTGAGTTTCGGGCGAAAATCATTTCATTATTTTTTTCATTATCTTGTGAATTTATTACGTCAGTTTTGTATTTTATTAATAAACAATATCAGTCCTTCATTATTAGTTTTTATTAACAACAAGAATACAAATTTTCCTTTATTTATTTATTTATTTTAGAAAAGATGTATTCCATAATACGCAAAACACTGTACATAATTCATGGATTTCATTTTTTGTAACTGTTTCTCTACAACTCAACAATTTAGGGCTTTACCACTTGAACTCAAATAAAATGCTTGGAAAAAACTGAGATAGAAACCAGGAAAAGATAAAGTTTAGAAAAAATCCTGGAAGCGGCAAAATAGAAATTGTTCGTCCATTTTCCTGCCATCTCATAAATAATTAAAAAAATGAACAAAAAAAGGTTGAATTCTATAGGAGACGTAAGAACAACGCATGAGTAACGTCCTACGATGCATGGTCATAACAATGTTGGCCCACCAGCAAACATATATATATATAGTCATCCACAGACAGATCTGTTTCGTTCTATCAGAACTCATCAGTGTGGCTAGACAGTATCTCCCCGTAGCTGGGATCGAAACCCTGTTGACTCAAACGCCAAGCCAAAGCTTCTAACCATTTAGCTACGAGGAGATATTAACTACGAAGTACATTTTAAACGGTTATGAATTACGATTACTATTGTTTACATACATCTGTTCAACGGCCGCCGAGATCGCAATTCAAATACGAAGAGACTTGCAAAGGCGCTAATGGCAACACGATTACTTCTTCGCTAGAGAACTCAACCCTACGGGGGTAGGGGAGTATATATATATATATATATATATATATATATATATATACATGCTCAGTGATGACAGTGGATTCAGTCAAGAGAAATGAGAAAATTCGGTGACCGATAGGAACAGATTGTGAGTGATCATCAAAGAAAAATTGCTGTCAGCATTCCTTGAAGATGATGATAATTTTACTGATTATATCGATTTTAATAGGGCTAGGTCTAAGTATTCACTGAAAAGAATATATTTATAAGATCTTGGAAGAAAATATTAAAAAATTGAGCAATGTATTATGCGAAAGTTCTTCCACGAGTTGGATGTGACAATTTTTTACATGAAGTACAGTTAGTTTAAATTCAGATCATATTTACCCAGTCCCTCTTCAATGGACAGGAAGTGACACAAGGTCAATTTTCAAGTAGAGTACAGTTGATTTGATTTCAAAGTTATCATTTCCCCAGACCTATTGCTACATAAAGGCTAAATAACCTAAAATGCATAAGTTTTTTTTTTACTTTTGGGAGGGGAAGGAATAGATCCATACTTTTCATTAGCTTAAGATTTAACGCAAACAGTCTCACCAAGAATTTGCATTCAGCTCGTCGAGTCTATTTCCCAGAATATTATCTCACAGACACCTCCCGAGTTACTCTATTGGAAATAAATACCTGCTGCTATTTTTCTGTTGTTTTATTAAAAATGGTTATTTCATTATATAAACCATGGTTTATCATATATAAATAATTTTACTCAACCGTGCCACCACAGACAGTCAGCATTTAAGTGAGTAAATCTGGTTTGATTTCTAACTTTTCCTTCTTGATTGCCAGCCTAACCAAGGCTGAAGACCCTAGTGAGCCATACTATTTAACCATAACAAGCGGAACAGATAAATTAATGCTTTTTTTTTCTAAAGTTTTCTGCACGAAGTGCAACGCAGAAAACTTCCGCAATTATTTGAACACGGGCCACGAGTTTCATTTGCTACGATAAAAGTGACTCTAATAGTTAAGCATTTGATATATTCTCCTGATCTTACCTCTTTTTGTCAGGAATATTTAATAGCAACCTAGAATTAATTGGTGTGACCTATAAAAATGAGAGTCAATGAGACGCTTTTAAGATCCTGCCTGATTTACGAGTAAGGAAATATTAGATCAGCTTCAAAGAGGTGGGTGAATATTTAAAACGCCGGGAGAAATAAAGTTATATATCTTCGGTAATTCCAGCACTGGATTACTCAGTTTTGGCTCGTAATCCTATCCTGAAAACTCATACCAATAATCAAACTATCCAAAGCGTAACTAAAGAACACATTATAGCGGACATCACGAAAAGAAAATTATGTAACATTTCAATGCAATCCACTCAACAATTAGAACCGACCTCCATAAATTCTTAAAAGTATTCAAGGTTTGTCATGATCAGACCACTTCCCAGTTTAATCAGAGCGCCTGCAAGACCGGCCAGTGAACTGTTTCTGTAAATGATCCACAATAATAATGAAAAACGGATGCTTTATATACATAGTCAACGAGATAGAGATTCTAATCACGAATCTGAGAAAACCAGAATCAAATTTACACTCTGGAGAAGTTTCATGGAATATATCATATCATCATCATCATCAAGGCGTGCCAGCAGCACGCGTTTCACAGATTATCACTCGCGAACCGTCCTTATCGATTATCGTTCTTTGTAGGTTCTCAAGACGACACTGAGTATCCGCACTGAACTGATGAATGTAAACTTTTGATGGGCGGCCAACACTGGTGTTTGTTTATGTTTACGAATTGATGGGAGAACGTTTTTTAAGAGTTCATCCTTATTTCAATAACAGTGTCCAATATGTATCACTGGTGTGACGCTGCATAAATAATTATCCCAGAACGAGAGTTCATTTTATGCGCATGTGACGTCGAGGAAGTCTGGCACTTGACCCTCCGCAAAAATAAGTCCTAGTCAAGACTCCCTTTCGGACATATGGTAAACTGGCAAATAATGTGGTGGTTAATTTTGGACTAGACTGATCTCCGACGATGGCGAGAGGTTTCCAATTTACTTTCACATACCCCACCAAGTCTTTCGTCTTCCTACCCACTCAGATAACGGAAAACATGGACTGCAAGTTTAGAAAATATTAACTGTAGTCAAATTTCTAAAAAAATCCCCTTATAATGATTTAAGGTGAATAAGACATTTAGCGAGAATTAATGAAAGCGGTACGAAGCTGGAACAGATATGTGCAAAAGAAGGCGATTCGTTAGATAAATAACACAACCAAAAGATTTCAATACAAGGGTGCATTTAAAATATAACAACGTTTTAATAGTCGACGACCAAACAAATATTGATAAGATTTAAGAAACAATTCCTTTTTCTTTTCTCTTTTCTTTTTAAAATATCGGCTATATTAAGCCAGCAGGTAGTATCAAACACAAATGTCTCTTAACAGTCCTTTTCTTCTTTCTCTTTCTTTCTTTCTTTTTTCTTACTTGAGAAGATGCTTAAGTCGCTGAGCTGAAGCATATAACAAAGTTCATTCGCTAATTTACTGTTGAGAAAACAGAATCCTTTCAGTTTCTCTTTTTCTTTTTTGAATACATATAATTCCAGTAGAAGGAAAAACAGTTTAAGTTGTACTTATCTTTGACAAGGCTTAGTTCTCAGGTTCCTTTCTTTTACGGGCGAGTGATATCCCCAGAATCTGGCTGAATGTTAGCACATCTTTGTAACGCTGACTTCTGTCCAGAACTAAAGATTCTTCTTGTGGGCGAGGGGACCTCCCGGAGTTTGGCTATAAGTCAGCATATCTTTCCACGCCGACTTCTGTCCTCAAACTGAAGATTCTTTTTCAAATTTCCTCTGACGAAAGGTATCATTTTGGCCCTAAAGGGACCATAGCCAATATTTTGACTTTTTTCTTCTCCCACTATTTCCTCCCGTCATGCTACTAGAGTGACCTGGATTTTTTTCTATGTCCAACAGATTACAGGTCATTGAGTGTGGGTAACTGTGACCTTCACTCTGACCTGGATTCATTACTTTGTTCCACAGGCTGCACATCATAGTGCGAGGAATTGACTTTCCTCCTTTAACGGTTGATTCAAACACAAAACGGTGGGGGAATTAACCTCCCTTCCCCTTTCTCGGTAGCATGCCATATCACACTGGATTAATGTGGAGGATTTATTTGGAAGTAAGTGGCTGCACCTCAGCAGCATTTTAGGGCACTGCTTCCAGGATTGGTTAAAAACGGTACGCAGAATTTCATGTAGATCCCAATCAACAAAGTAGTTCTGTCAAACAGTGGTACTGACATGGTTACAATTTTGATAAGTTCCCGTTTTATTTTATCAGAGACATCATATTTTCATAGGGTCGATGAACAATTCATAGCAGTTCATGCTATATCTAGTGGTTTATTGCCATCACTTTCACAGGTGATACATTGCTATTTGGGTATATAAACCAGTCTACAAATTTTAGGAGCATGCAATTTCATGAGGAGAAAGCGCCCTCTTGTTTAAAACACACGAACTATTACTCATTTGAGTTTTCGTAGAAGAAAATGTTTCTTGCTACTCGTTTTACACTATGCAGCAGAGATTAATCTTGAGCCGATGTATTTATAAAAAATCCAAGATCATTTATGCAATATGTTTCACTAATAGTTTCCGTGGAATATTGCCTGCATCTTGTCTTCATCAGTGAAGAAAATCATCTGTTTGATTAAAATATAACACTTTATGATATATCCCATAATTCAATAAAAGAAAATGTGATATATAATAAAGTGTTAAATTTAAAGTTACAGACATTTCTGAGATATCATCATAGGAACAGTCTTTGGATTGTAATCAAAGATATTTAACACTTTTGCTGGGCAACGCCAGACCATGTGTTTCACTGCTCAAAAGACAAATTTTATTTAGCTTTTAACCGATACGTTTTACCTCATCCAATCAACTCTTTTGAACCTCTCAGTTGAATTATCGTCTTCTTTCTTATTTATACTTTTACCTGATAGAAAAAATATGCAGGATTTATAAACGGATTAAAAAGAAAGTTTTTTTTTCTTCTAAAGCAATAAGAATTTGCCAGCATGATGGGATTATATCTTTAAAAACTAAATAAAATATTACCCAGACCAAAAACTATGGAATCAGCACGCTTAAAGGGTGATCTCTTATTTTTTTTTATAAAGAATTAACTGATAAAACAATAACCTTTTCATTAATTTTTTAACATCTTGGCTTCCTAAAGAGGTATTTAAACAAACGATATTAAATCATTTAAATTATTCATGCATTCTTTCCATACGGAAGAAAACATTTTGGAAAGCTTCAATATTGAGGAAAATGTAATAAAATTATATTGTAATTTGAATTCCTAATACAAACACCAACAGCAGCCTACAATTCAGTCCGTAGTTAAAAGAGAGATTTTGTTGACCTCAACAAGCAGTTGAACATACCTAATTGGAAGGAAACCTGGCTTCAAAGAATATCTGGTAATTGCAATAATGGAAAGGATAGGAAAACTGATTGAAGAAGGCAATCGAAATGGAGTGTAGCAAGGTATTGACTGTTCCCAATCAATTGTCCGTAAACTTTTGTGCAAATATTAAAGAAAGGTGATGGTTAATATGAAAAATATACTGGTAGACCACGAAATACATCACAGAGCCAGGATGGAAAATCCAAAACGTTGTCTTGATTATAAATATATGTTCCAGAATATAAACTGAAAAAAACAACAAATGAATAGAAATAGGAGAGAATGGTTGTTGCAAATCTGTCAATATCAGCTGAGTAAAATGGGGTCTACACAAAGAGAAAACCCAAACGAAAACCAGCAGTAAGACACAGAGAGAAGAAAATGGGGTTAAAGTTGGCTAAAGAGAAGCAATCATGTTTGCAGACAGTTGGATGAAATCGATCTTTAATTATGAATCAAGAATCAGAATTATCCTAAGACATAAAGCAGGAACTCATGTTTTGTGCTATTTCAATGAAACATATGAAGATGTTTGCCAGAAGAAAAGTAGATTTCTAAATTCACTTATGATATGGAGTTGCGTGTCATTTAAAAGACCATGGGAGATTATACTCATTGGCTAAACAATAAAGGCATATAGACACATTGACATTCTAGATAATTTTCTCATTCCCTCGGTAGAAATTAGGTGATGATGAAATCATTTTTCCGGACAATAAATCATCTTGTTACAGACCAAAGGAGATTAAATATTTTCTTCAAGAAGGACATATAAAGTCAATTGTATGGCCAGTGAACAATCTGGATAAAAATCCAGTAGAAAATTTATGGTGGAGATGAATTTTAAATGGTCTTTGAGAAGAGTTCGTCCACAAAAAGATCTATTAATTACTAATCAGGATGGTGGAACTACTTTGATTCAGAATATTGATTTAAACTAAGCAAATGCATGCCTGAAATAACTAATTTTGTTAAGAAATCTACGAGGACAAAAAAGAATTAACATTATTTTTTGTTTGAATTCCATAATATCTTTCATCAATATTGAATTAGACTATTATGTTTTTCTCTGCATGGCTTCCAAAATAATTATGTCATTAATTCATGTATTTCTATGTCGTTTGTTTAAGATATATTTTATAAAGCCTAAATATCCGGCTATTAAATAACGAAAAAAATCATGTTCTTTCATAGCACAAAATAAAAGACATTTTTATTCGTTTTCAAATATTTAAAAAAAAATCTTTATTAATAAATATTCAGAAACTAAATTGGTTTATTCATTTTGATTATGAAATATATTTTATGAATGTTTTGCTGTAGATTACACATTTGTTGATTAGATTTTACGTCAAATCTATGTTACTGATGAACCAATTCAACTATACTTGGTTAGAATGGTAAATTGTTGGCTAAATAAGGCAAAAAGGAAAATAACATCTGAATTTATTAGATATATTTACCCTAGTTACATAAAAATATCTTGAAATACGAAAGATATATTGATTCAAAGAAATTACCATTGGCCTAAACCATAGCCTGCAGATGATTTCGAATTCCGTAAATTACAACAGTCTCTTTGATCAAAAATGTAAATGCTGTTGTTGTCCTTGCTTTCAGTTCATCTTTAGTGTTGCTCGGAGTTTTTTTTTGTCACTCACTCAACAGCATCTCATACATAAAAATCAGTGGATCACAATCAAGGTAGTTGGACAGCTATAAGTTAGGGTTGATTCAGTTGCAAACATTTTCCCTCGGCCAACACTGGGTTCTCTTAGTTGTCTGACATCGTGCAGAGTTCTGTAGTGAAACGTAAGACTTCACATCAGACACTCTCTCACTCTAGAAGAGCAGTTCGTCCTCCAGACATTTGATGTAGGCCTATGTGTTGAGCATAAGGCCATTTCAGAAGATGAATGGAGGCATAACATCACCATAACTAGTCAACACGACAAACATCATGACATGGACCATATATTCGCTTTTCATCGACATAAATATGGATCTGTCCTCAGATTAGCAAACAAGTATTCTGAAATATTCCTATTTGAAGTTCCATCGTGAATGCTCACTCAGTAACACAGCATGTTTTGAAATTTCTGTTATAGTGTATTGCATCATAATGCAGCTTTTCTCACAGACAAAGTCCAACTGATTCTAGTTTACTGCTCAGTAGACAAAACTTCAAACAAATAAAACACGTGTGAATTTAAGGATTTAAAATACGTCAATTTGCCCATTAAACTCTGTAAATTATCTGACTCGTAAAAACAGAAAAATTACTATTTGTTTATCCTGAGGAGCTTCAGTATTTTTTAAATCATTGATACTCAAACCTGTTAATCATTGTATGTCTCAGAGAATGGATGCGAGTCAAAATTTTTACTTTATCTAAAAAATAGATATTATTTTTAATCCTTTGAAAAATTAGCCCTTTGGTCCTCCCCTATTCTATTCATGAGCACACATAGTTCAAAAAAGCAATCACAAAATATATTCAAGCTTCACTCTAGAGTATCATATATTCCTTTTAACCCAGGCTCATGAACTATAGTAAAATAACGTTCAGTCCGAAATATTGTGATATTGTATTATAGCAAAATAGCGCTTGCTTTAAAAACAATTGGGATTCTGGATAATAGCAAGATAATACCCGGCTCGAACTATCGGTATTAATGATCATATCAAAATAATATCATCATCATCATGTTGTGCTACATGCCGAGATTTTCCTGACCCTGTATTGCCATTCGTCTCTGTCGTCCATCGCTCCCGGCAGGACTTCCAGGCTACATCGTACATCAGAACATAGTTGTTGTAGATAGGTTCTAGCTGGTCGTCCAAGCTTTGCTCGTCCTTGTGAAGGAGTTCACATAAGTATATCGCTAATGAGTTCGTCCTTACTTCTTGTTATGGTACCCAACCTCCGGACTGTAGGAAACTCTTCCTGTTTCTATCAATACAGGGAGAATATTCATCTAGGTGCTTCATTATTTATTCCAGTCTAACACTTTGGCTGTCAGACTGACGTTCAATACCTTTTTATCTATGTTGTATTATACTTTCGTTGATATACTTTGTTCCATGTAAACCTGAGTTCTTGTCTTTCTTCCGGACCCTTTACTGGTCCAGAACACTTTTTCAGCAGTATCTGCCATATCTGGTTCTCCGAGTTTGGATGGTTTTCGTGATGGGTGGTAGGTGGCCGTAGAGTTTCTGTTTTATGGGATGTTGCATCCGGGACTTGTTCAATACATCTCATAGCATTCTTGTGTAATTACCGTCAAGCTTTTTCCCCATGCGCTTTGTCAGCATCCATGTGGTGTTACAATGTAGCAGTATTGACACGACTGAGCATTGTAACGCTTGGCCCAACATATTGAGATTACCTATTATTATAAAATAGAACTCGGCCCAAAGAATTGAGCTCAGAGTGCATATTAAAACAGCGCACAGATCGAAATATTGGATCCCTCAATAAAGTATGATATTGCACAGCCCGAATTATCGGGTTTACAGAGTATAGTAAAATAGAACTCACCCTGAAATATTAGACTGCTCTATTATAATATAATATTGCACTGCACGAAATAACGTGTTTACGGAGTATAGTAAAATAGAACTCACTCTGAAATATTAGACTCCTCTATATTAATATAATATTGCGCAGCCCGAATTATTGGGTTTACGGAGTATAGTAAAATAGAACTCACCCTGAAATATCGGACTCCTCTATTATAATATAATATTGCACAGCATGAATTATCGTAAAATATTGGATTTACTGTGTACACTAAATTTGTGCTCGTCACGAGATATTGTTCTTGGATGAATTAATACCTACTGGATTTCTAGGCTCAATAAAAGGAAACTTGCTGAGAAAAGTAACGTATGATAATTTCAGCATAGAACGCGGTGAACTGGATGAATTTTTAGATTTTTTTCTGCTTTGCTACCTTCAAAGAAGAATGTATAAAAAGGAACTTTGATATTTCTCTGCAGTTTTAGCATTTAAAGAATAGTAACCGCAAATATACAAAATACCTACATAAGATTCGGCCATAGATCATTTGCCGATCGTAGATGTCAGATGCGTTTCCAAACGCTTCCACGCGGAGACAAATGTCTTGAAGATAGAAACTAAGTTATGGAAGAAATTAAACCTTACATGGCATTTTCTTATGAAATAATCTAAAAGATGACCTCATATTGGGGGAGGTGAGCATGAATAAAAGACTGATGCAGGCAATTCATATTTTTGGAGCAGTACAAGAAAAAAAAACATTGTTACCCACCGGCATAAACGTTCTGAGATCAATGTTGCATAGAGTATTGATTTTCAATTTTCTATTACTCGCACTTCCAGGACTACATTAATTTCTCGCTTTAAATCAGTCTTTGCAAAAGTCACCTTACCAAACAGACTTAAAGAAAAGGCTGACTTAAATAAATAGAATCTAATCGAATTAGCTGCGTATCACTGTGCCTAAAACGACTTTTTCTAAAACGAGGAGCTACGGGGGTAGCTTTGTGACATTTCTAAAAAAAATTATGAATAGATTTGATCAGTTTCAGCTTAGATTTAAAAGTATTCTATAAAGTAACATCGATCTGAATTAGTTTTCGGAGTTTAGTCCTAATATGTATTATTTAAGTATTGGGAAAATCTACGCTTTTCTCGTTATATTCACAAATTTGGCACAATACGTTTTTTGTTCGTTTTCTTTCCTTACAATCTCCCGTCAATCGGACTATAAGTTCTTCAGAGGGCTGATAACTCTTTTACAAAATGCACCATCAATGAACAGGCTGCATTTCTGTAGCCCTGAGGAGTGTGGAGCATCCTTTCATTTGCATTAATCACTACTTTAATCTAATTCAGAGTAATACATCGCCTATTATTCTCTCTCTGGGTCAAATAAATATAATTACATCGTTCATTTCCGATAGGAATGGGTGAAAATAAAATGCTAGAGGACAACTACAAAACAATGTAAATATAAACGTGCAATGAACATTATTCCCTAATATCTAGGCATAAAATAACACTACACAGGGTAGCATGCCGTTAAAATCAATCTATAAATAAATCAATCAGAAAATGACTTTGACAAATCGAAAATCTTTTAATGTACGATAAAGATATGGTAACCAACATTTATATTATTGTACACCTAAAATTGAAAACAAAACGAACACTCTTTAGAGATCGTACAGCTCTGTCAATATTTTATGCTAGATACTTCGTCCTAATGGAAAATAAAAACATCCTTTCGCACTTTATGTGGTTAATTCATTATTCACAAGTCTCAATTTTGAGAAAAGTTTCAATGGTTTTGACGTCTCTCTGTGCCAGTATTATCGGCAGCTCGCCCAATGTTACAATCTAAACGACTCAATTCCCATATTGTGCTTGTTGTAAAGAAAAGATTACTCAGCTACGGGTTTTGGTCAAAACTCTATTAGCCCATATATCAGCTCTATAAAACAAATGTATCTGATAATATATTTGTATTGTTGTTCGTATTCTCTCCGTTGGTTTATTCTGGTGGAGAGTATTACCAAGTTGAATATGGACTCGGGCGTATGATAATTTTTTCTCCTTGTGTCTAACAGCCGAATGAACACTTTCTTAAACTGCTATCGTTACTAGCGACCCACTTTGCTATCTACCCAAAACACTTACTCCCACTACTTGTGAATAACATGGACCATGGGTTGAAGAGGGAATCTATTTTCGCTCGGCAGCTTAGTCCAACGATTTATCAAACTGCCACTGACCTGCACTGCAAATAATCTGTCCAATACTTGACTGATCCCTTGAATAGACGGCTTCCGGAAGAAAAAAAAACGTTTCTCCAACGTGGACCTCCCATATCTAAATTATCTTAGATACTGACATTTCTGCCACTTGAATTCTACCCGTCCTATCATCGAATAGAAGAGTTCACTAAGGACACTAAGGACTTATCAAGAAATCCTTCACTTTCTATTACATTAGAAATGTTTTGATACTATTATGGACACAAATCCATGTCCATGCTTACATATACGATACTGATGCTTACATATCCGTAGAGATACACTCACATATATACGCATATTCCTTATTTTTTCATAGAAATATGTTGAAAGTGCAGAAATCAAATACTGAAGACTGATTTAAAGGCGTGATATTTTTTTATTTTTTTATTTCAGTAAGAATTTTGTCAAACTGAAAACGTTTTCCGAGTTTTCCTATTTGTAAGCAAATAAGGAACATGATAAGATGATACAGAGGTAAAAGGTATTGAGGATTTAGAGTCAATTGTATCAGTTTTTGTTAAATATCTTTATTGCATTGACAGTGGAAATGATTTTAGTTCAGCTGATGGGAAAGAAATAGTAAAAAAGGTAGAGGGGAAAGGGATATCGGCATATCATGTTTCATCGAAAGACATTGATTATAATATGATGCTGTACACATTGACAATAAACGAAATATCGCGTCTGTTTAAGTGTTTGATTTATCCAACTTTCCATATATTTCTCTCATATTGTCAAATTCACCACAGTCTATCATTATTCTATGTAATTATGCCAACCCAGAAGTAGGAGATCTTATAGTGTCTTATCGGTTATCCAATGGTCGGATTATGAGTTAAATGCTGTTTAAAAGTCTTTGAAAAAATGTCAAAACAAAAAAAAATAATACTTTCAATGTGTGATATACGCGTAGAAGTACAAAAATAAGTTGAACACTCATATATATTCATATCTCATTCCTTTGGTCACAGATGTGTAACTATTATATTCTTGGCGACAGATTTTCGATACTGCAAGCTTTGATTAAGAATTATACCTAAAATATAAGTTTCAATTGTATAATGTTACTCTAGATATAATAAAATGTAGTTATGCCTGGCTTTGTTAAAAAATAAATTTGATTATAAAGATAGTTAGGGGGATAACTTTTGGTTGATAGTGCATACAGACGTACGCTTGGAATTACAAACTTCATATTTTTTGTAATGATCCGAAGAATTTTGTTCCCAGGTGTGTGCGTATGCGATAAATTTGAAATAACACTTGTCACTTCATCATTATGTAAAAAAAGAAACGGCATTTTATATTGTTGCTTCATCTTCATACGAGTATTGATATAGAAATCGTGATTTTTAGGTTCATTCACCGATACGTTTATATTTTTATTCGATTATTTTTTAAAGGAAATTGATATCATTTTTAGATTGCTTACATACATAGTGGTTATTATTTTTTTTTTAAATTGATCAATAACCTAATTAATCAACTGTCTTTTCATTCAAATAGGTAGCTTCAGAGATCACAAACTGACGAATTTGTTTATTCGACAGGAAACAACGCTTCAATGTTCTAAGTGACAGTGGTTCCATTTAGTTCGCTCCTACTTGTTTTATATCATCAACCATGTAATTTATCAACCACAGAGAATGATATTGATTTTTTTTTTGCTTTGGCCGTTTTTATGGCATATCAACACATGTTGTTTATTTAATGCTAATTACTGTTTACACACAAAAACAAATCTATCTATCTATCTATCTATCTATATATATATTATCATTATCAAGTCACGCTGACAGTATGGAGTTCATTTTCTCTTGCTCTTTATCAACCATTGTTCCTGGGAGGTCTTCTTGTTTATACCTTATTTAGGCAACGAGCTGATGCAATTCCTTGCATGTTTGCAAGAACTTGCACGTCTTTGTGCAGGAATCTTTAAGGGAACATCGTTTTTGTGTTCGACTAAATTTCTCCAGCAGTGCCCTGCATTTCTTATTCGTCTTTCTTGGATGTTTTGTGAAAGGGGATGCTGATGTCCATACAGCTGTTGTTTTATGGGATTTTGCTTCCAGGATTTGTTTAAGATATCATAAAGCATTCTTCCGTAGTTCCAATCTAGCTTTTACACCATGCGTTCTGTTAGCATCAATGTTTTACATACATATAGTAGTATAGACACAGCTACAACGTACGAGAGATATAATTATATTTTATAGGATAAATCAGACTTTTACATGCTCGATAACATGTCAGTGGCATTACTGGCTTTCACTAGGTGTATGCTGTCATCCCTTTTAGTGGATGCGATATTTCTGTTGATGTATAAGAAATGGTCCACTAATTTTACGGGTTTACACCTTAGAATGGATTGGCGTCTTCGTGTTTAAAACATATACTCGGTTTTATTAGCATTCACTTAGAGGCCAATGATTCACGCTGGTTGTCCTAGGCTAAATGGTATTCTGCTTGGTCTGGTATATTTGTGAGAAGTTCTTGGTCATCTACGTAGACTGCATCTGTTATAATCTCAAGGGGATATCATTTTACCTTATGCTCATTTTTAATTTGAAATCATGTTCTTAAATTTGATCTCAACAACCTATTTGTCGAATCATCTAACGAGTAACAAATCTCGAAGCAAAGTACAGGTTGTAGATTTTTATGAGGTATTCGATCATATACTCTAAAGGAAAGATGATAAGATATTATTTGTATATCGTCCTCCCAAAGAAACTGTCACTGACATAATGATGCTTAGCAAAAAAATTCGTAAGCAATAAATCGCTCACCTGGTGAAGACACCGACTTTTTCGTCATTGTCACTTGAGTCTTTCAAGAAGATACATTCGCTCCTTATTTGTACGTACACAAGTAGTTTGCCTAGATTACGGAATTAGAACACACACACACACACACACACACACATATATATATATATATATATATATATATATATATATATATATATATATATATTATCATTTCTAAGTGAATATTTTGTAGATAACATTATTTTTAAACGTTGAGAATTAGTTTTTTTGCATATAGTTGAATGGTTTATAGTATTTTTATCTAAAACTAACAATTTAATTTAATATTTTTCATTCTCCGAAACACAGTTAAATGCTTTCAAGTATTGGTAACACTAATTATTATATTTAATATCAATCATTTACTTAAATTCTGTTTAATTCTTTCAACTATAATAACAGTTGAGGGTGACCCGAAGGCTCCCTTTTCAATAGCGATTACACTGTGTGGTAGGGGAAGGGCGCTACTCCTTCCCTGGATTGCTCCACTTTACCCTTAATAGATATCTTATAATGCTTAGTGTTAAGCAAGGAGGCATCAAGTACCATTTTTGAGTCTTTGGTATGACTCGACCCGGGATTGAACTCCGTCTCCCCGGCCATTTGCGAACGCTCTAACTGCTAGGACAATGGATCGCTTTAGTTTTAGTAAATGATTAATCGTGTTAGGTATGAATTGTTTAAATGATATATCTCTGAGCAAAAAAATGATTATTTATTTTCATAGGAATAATTAGTTTAAGACATACTACCATCATCATCGTCACGCTGACAGGACGCAGTTTCCTAATGCGTCTCTAGACTGTTGAGTAGAACAAAGTGTGACGGAAAGTAGATTTTTTTCTTTCGTTGGGTTTCTTTTTCTGAATTGCTAAGTACTATTGAATAGACCAAAGTGTGACGAAAATAGAATTCCATGTGTCCAATATTGAACCAATATTGACAGTTCCCACGTAGTCCTTTTGGGGTCCTCAAGGGTCCTTAACGATCCTCATCGCTAAGTTGTCGTGGCCTTGTTAGGAACCAGAAATAATGACACAAGAAAAGAATTATGTTGAACAAATATATTAACCAAGATCAGTAATACAACTTATACAGATGAGAGGGTTACCAGCGATACTGTTTCGGTCTGACTACCAGGGCTGTCAGTAAGAATATTTCCTTCTGCCTAAGAGCAGCACATGCTGCTATTTATAGCTGGGAGACTTCATGCGTGCGTGGGTAAATTACCATACCAGAATGGAATCGAATGTCTTCAACAAATCTACGAACAACAGAATCATCTCGAGATTTTGTGTCCATACTCTTTCGGGGATTCGACGGATTTTCAGAATCTTTGATGTTTTGGATCGATTTCTCTTAAAGCCGTACTGATTTTTCCCGAGAATTTACTTGACATTAGGCCAGATACGATTAAGAATCAGATCCTAATAAACCTCAGTAGCAGTAAATGTTATGCCTATTTAGTTCTTATTCATTCTGAGGTCACCTTTAAGTGGAATGAGAGGATGCAGCTTTTAGTCCATTTCCGTATTTGATTTTGTTTATACACGTTGTTGCTTAATTGAAGTACGATGTAGTCAAATTTTCTTGTCCTTCATATTTCAAAAGTTATTTCGTAGAAGTAAACTGAGTTTCTGCTTTTAATTTCTTTCAACACTTATTCAAGTTCAACCTCCGTAAACTGCTTAATATCTACCAAAAATTTTTTTAGTAGGTTTAATAGTGATTACAGAAGGGTTTTGTGCAGATTCTTGAAATGTTCTATCAACTACTGAAGTTTTCTATCTTGAATAGCAGCTTTTAATTTCGCTCTCGATGTGTTTTTTTAATTCAGTTTGTTTCAATGACCGTTTCTTATTTCTACGTTAGCTCAAGTGTTTATTATTCATGATGATTCTGTGATCTGCGCATTTTCTTTCGAAATAGGAGTTTGTCTCATATTTGAAAGCACAATCTATCCACTTTTTATTCATCAATATATAATCTAGCAGTATTTTAAAATCATTTAGGTAGGTGTAAGTCCATAGTTTCCTCTACTTTTTTTAAAAACTTAGGGTTTAGCAAGAGTAGTTAATTCTTGAGTGAAAAGTCTGCAACATTTTCATCATTTCTCTTTGGTATATTGTGTTAGCAGGATTGTTATTTCCTTCTTTGTCTACTTAAGCATTCATGTCTACACTTATGATTAGTACTTTGTCTTTGGGAACGTGTCCAACAAGGTTTGATAGCTTGCTATAGATGGTGGTGATGTCCGTTTCATCATTTGCATTGGTTTGATGGTAACAAGAGACGATTGTTTTACTGGAGTTACTATCAAATGTAGCATACAGTTCATTCCTGGTTGATTCTTCTTATGCTATTTAATAATTTTCAGGCTTGAGGTCTGTTGACATTGACGATATTTTTTTTTATTTTTTATGTAGATGCCGTGGCAAGTGCCCATCTATTATCGGCATCACCGTATTTTAGTTCTACTTCGTTATGCTTATTGCTATGTACTCATACTAAGCCATACAATTGTGTAGATTGTGTAAGTGTGTATAAATTGTCAATTTTAGATTAGAATGCTTCTTACCTGATATCATCATCATCATGTCGTGCGGCTAGCACGGATATCTCTGATCCTCTCTCTCCGTCTCCCTATCATTCATCGCCTCCGGCAGGTCTTCAGGGTTACATCCCGTATCATCACATAGCTGCTGTATGTATGTTCGAGCTGGTTGTCCTGCTTTTGATTGGCCATATGTGGGGGTCCACAGGAGCACATCACTTACGATCTCATCCTTGCTTCTCTAGCAGTGTCCGGCATGTCTAGTTCGTCTAGCTTGTATAGTGTTCGTGACAGGTGGTAGGTGACCTTACAGTTGGCACCTTGTGGGTTGTCGCTGCCAGGGCTTGTTCAATATTGCTGGCAACATTCTTGTATAATTGCCGTCTAGCTTCTTCTTCAACCGTTTAGTCAGCGTCCAAGTAGTGCAGCAGCACCGACACGACCGCAGTCTGGAAGAAACTGCGTTTCATTTTATCGGTCAGGTTTGATTTCCATATGATCGAAAGCCTATCGATAGCTGTCCATGCCTTCGTTACCTGATACAATCGTACATAAAGTAATTGTATTGCATAAGAATATGTGATAGCATGAATAATTGTACAACATTATAAATATTAGATTAGAATACTTCATACTATTTCAATGTGTACAACAAATGACTACCAACTAATAAAAAAAGTGTCATGAAAATAGTGCAAAGCTACTAATTAATCCAACTAATATTCATTCATTTAGATGATTTTTCCATCTTTTTTTTTTCTTAGCGAACATGACTGAAAATCAGATTCGCAATATTAATTCATAAGCATTTTCTCTTAGCGAAGGTCACTAAATTTTAAGCGTGTTCAAAATTTTCTCAAATAACCAGGGACTGGTTATCCAGCATTACGTCAGTATTTGACGGTGTCTTGCTCCTTCTAAATACCTTGTGGTACGTTGAGAAATTTTGCTGAGGAAGAACTTTATCTCCATAAGCGTCTGGCAAAAGGTAAGATGTTTATGTTGTATTGTTGCTCTATATGTTTAATCCTGATGCTTGACTCTCAGTTTAACTTCATTTTTTTCATTTCCACAGTATTCACTTACACTTGTAATACATCATTATCAGTCTCCGGAAAGTAAATTTTGCGAGGCAAACACAAACCGAATACTTTTCCAACATATTAAAGTTCAAAAGTAATTTATTTTTAATTAACTTGTTTCAGAAAAAGATAACATTTATATTTGAAAATAATTGAAACCATCAGTTTATTGAATAGAAAAGTCGTAAAAATATATTTCAATTCGCATTCAAACTTGAACATCAATCTGCTATCGTAAAGTATCTCTTAAAATATGCACCAAGTTTAAATAAACATCCTCTGATGATGGCGTGAAGCAAAAACTAACTGGCATTAACTACATTATGAAATGTATGTAGCTGTTTGTTCGATTTTTAACAAACACACATGCGCACACACCCACACCCACAATATATATATATATATATATATGTATATATATATATATATATATATATATATATATATATATATGTATGTGTGTGTGTGTGTGTGTGTGTGTGTGTGTGTATACGCTCTGTATGTGAGTTTTATTATATAAACCTGGATAGGGAATATATATACATCGAGTACACCTATAAATGTACATGAACTTCCTCATATATTCCATACGCGAATAATCAACACCCATAGTCTTCGGACGCTGACTGGATATATATATATATATATATATATATATATATATATATATATATATATATATATATATATAAGTATAACTAAATTATGAAATATAACTGACTACTATATTTACCGAGCATAAAACTTAGTATAGTCCTTAGTTGGATACGAAACTATGATTCTTTGGTTTATTAAAATCATACATTATTATACGAATTTTTACGCCCACATACACACACAGATACTCTCATATAAATTGATATAAACATGAATTATCGGCACATCAATGACTGGTGATGTTCAACGACTTAGGTTTGTTTTAATGGCATAGCAGCTTTTTGTAAGTTATCTAATGTTGGAATTTGATTAATTTATAAATGCTAGATTACAATCAAAACTAAATGATCAGTGTTGCATTCCATATCTTTTTAACTTGCACTTTATTTAATTTGTCTATAATCTTTGTTTTCAGAAACTTATGGTTTCACATATTCTAATACAATTCTAATCATTTTCAAACACGTCTATTTGATTTGCCGATTAAATATCAAATAGTATCCCTTCGAGTCAGACAAGATCAGGTGATCATAGAAATAAAAGCGTACACCACATAAAATAGAGTTCTTCATCTTCAAATGGAGTTTATTGTCACATCCAGGAAACATCAAAAAGTAAGATTTGATTTCTTGGTTTAATGGCATATCAAACTTGGATGGTTATTGAGTGCAAATGCCATTGTTGCTGAAGAGCAATAATAAGACTACTTAACCCGCAGATTAGGGCGTTCCTACCTTTCCCATGATTATTAGTCTGGAAGTAAATGGAATAGCTCGACTAGAGTTTGAACTTTCTCACCACAATGTCACAGACAAGCATATCAACTATTACACAACAAGTTTGCGTATATATATATATATATATATACTGAGTTTTGTCTTCCATCCTAACTGAGTCTTCTAAGAGAGGTGACCTTATAACAAATATTAACGCTCAGTAAATGTCTATATGTAAACATTATATATAAGAATGCCCATACAATTTTAATTACTTTTAAACATGTCTACTTAATCCACTGATGAAACTTTATCAATACGTACTACTCCAACTCTAAGAGGATCTGGCAGTCATGGCAATAAAGGAGTACACCATACTCAACAGAACCCCTCATATCCAAATGGAGTTTATTGCCATATCCAGGACACGACAACAACGTATAAATTATGCATACACAAAATGATAAATATAAAATATAATATAAAAGCAGACAACAGCTTTTATCAAAAGAGAAATCTATGAAGATTTAGAAAAAATACCATAAATTTGGTGACAATTCACTTTTAGAAATGCCAATAGGCAGAGAAAGAAATGTAAATTTCCAGATTTTTAATATCTAAACAATAAAATATTCAAATCAGTTTTCACTTTGTGAAAACGATGTTTTTCTTTTACGCATCTTTCGCCGATATCATTGCACAAATGAATATCTACACAATATCGTCGATATATAAGAACATCGGCTGAAATTAATTTTTAAAGATGATTTTCATCACAATACAAAATACCAGAAGTTTACAATTTTTGGTGAAACATTATACAATGAAAACGATTAGAATTCGCTTTAATTTATTACTAAAATATACAGCATCGAATCAATGTAAGGAAAAATTTAATTGTAAAACATCGGTAACCAAAAGTAAGATTGTTGGGGAGTGCGTAATTAAGCTTTATAATTTCATGTATCCAGTATTCTATTCGGTTAAGTAAACTACAAAGAAAAACACTACGGTCACCATTTTGTTTTTGTGAATTACCGTATGGTCTTGTTTCTGTCTAAGACTACGTCATCCGTTTTCATCTCAAAACACCAAAGAGTATGCACTTCCTTCCCTAGTAAGAATACTGGTTTGTGCATATATCATTCAGTAGTATAGTCAAAGTTTGATTTCTTGCACAGTTCCCAGTGGATTACCTTTCCCACCTAGTCTTGCATTCATTTTGCCCTATTTTGTAGCATCCATTTATTATGTGAGTAACGGTTTAATTTTTGTCACCTTCTAACCTACATTTGCTTTTCCGTTGCGTATTATGAATTTTCACTTTAATAATTGGTCCTTATGGCGTTATTTTATGCTACATTTAAAAGAGATTAATTTCTTAAATGTTTCCTTTCTGTAGCCATTTCCAGGACTTCTAGTTTGCCATATAATTAGTTTGTCACTTGAAATAACCATACAGTTGTTTTTCTTACCATTTATGTTTGCAAGATTTTATCATTTTTCTATTTGTGGTCAATGTTGTTACTGGCTGCTGAAATTAATCCTTCTTTGCTTTTTTTAAATGTAGTCTTTGCATTGATGCATTCATATAATCTTCCGTGCTGGCGATTTCTCTTCCTCGTTCTTTTCTTGACACATCTAATCTGTCTATATTATTTCTCCGATGTGTGGTCTTGTCAATTATCATCAATTTTTTCGTCTTTTAATTCATTTATCTGAGTTCTGCTTTTGTTCATTTCAATATTGTTATCGAGTATCTTACTAGGAGGACTGTGTTGGTGTTAATTCTGTTGATAAGATTTTTCATGCTTTGTTTCGAGAACTTTTGACTTTTACATGAGGTAATTTTTTTGTCATTTTTTTTCTTTCATATCCGCTTGTTTAATGGTGACCTTTTCCAATATTCCTAAAGACTTGTAAGCTTTCTTTTCTCTCAGGGTTCTGGTTCTTTCTAATTTGGCAATTCCAGTTCTTTTATCATTCCTTTTTCCGAGTTTTTTTTTTTTATCAAAAGCATGCCACATTTTTAATGCCAAATTCCATTCCTATATCTTGGCTGTATATTCTTATTGTTTATATCAGATTATTTAGTTCTTTTTTATTTTCTACACATTGCTTGATGTCGTCCATGTACATAAGGTATGTTTACCGTGACAAAATTGTTATTTCCCGAGGGAACCCAAATGAAAATGGAAAAGTAAGATGGAAAATTAGACTAGAAGGCCAAAAAAATAAGCTGTGGCAAGAGAAAGTACAAAAGAAGGAAAACCTACCAGGATATATTGGAATGAAAAGACCAAATGAAAACAGTAGACGAATCTGAAAATACAACTAGATGAGATCAAGGAAAAGATATAAGCAAAAAAATAAAAAAAGGGAAACTCAAAATATATCGGAACTGATTTAAGCAATACAAAAAGTAGGTCTTTCCAAAATAAACCAAGAAAATTCTATCAACAAGTCGGTCGAAAGGCACGTGGACATAACAACCGTTTGGAAAGGAAACAAAAGAAATTTGGAGTAAAATATGCGAACAGAAAAACATAACAGAAAGACTGAATAGATAAATAACATGAAAAATGTATAAGAAAAAATAGAACCTGGGGATGACATATTCCTGGACTTGCAAAGAAAATCACTTTAGAAACTATCGAGGTAAAGACGGTTTCTAGTTTTTAAAATTAACGTCCATTCATGACAACTTTGCTCAACAACTGAGTAAATACCTAGTTGTTATCTAAGCTCCAAGTTTTATTTGGGTTTGGATAAGACATTTTTCATGGGTAGACTGGTGTGGCTCTACCAGATCGAGGGGGTTGATTATCATTTGTGGTTTTATCACAGACGTGACCAAACATTCTTCCAAGGAAGAAGGAAATTCAGCGGGACAAAAGTAAAATAATAAAAAATAAAAGTAAATGAAAATTAAAATAATATAAAAGAAAAAAAATAGAAAGAAGGGATACTTAGATGTAAAATATTATTTAAGATTCCAACTTGTATAATCACACATAGCTCTTTATACTTAGGTTTTTGGCTTCATATCACAGTCATTGCTGATAATTCACTATCAAAACATTTTAAAGATAACACTTTTCCTTCTTCTTCCCCCGTCCTTCTTCTTTCGAAATTTATCTCAGAAGAAAACTGCAAAACTCCAGATTAGTGTAACCATCTTCAAATCCACAGATTAATTCTTTGGTAATGAAGATAGATAAGAATTTTTTTAAAAGTACAGTAAAAGTTAAAGAGTTTGTTAAGTTACAATTTGCCAGTCATCTGGAATTATTCAACTTAATTCTAATCACTGGTATTCATTTTATTTATATTTTTGGTCACCCTAATTACATTAACATATGTTTCGACCACATTAGCAAACATTGGCGGTTGGGGGTTATTCTTTTTACTTCTTTTGGGGTGGATGAACTTCCTGATTTTTTTTGTGTTGACGATTCTAAATTTAACAGATGGTATTTCATTGGAGTTTTAATAACAGTAAGTCTCCTCAAGTCTTCAGGACTCTTTTCAGTATTTCCGCCGATCTTTGTAATGCTATAGTTGGGATGGTTTTTACTCGGCGTCAGAGTTATAAGTGTTTCAATTCCTTTACCAATCCTTTAAGGAGAGTTCAGAGTGCACCAACTACAATTGGTATCACCGTCACCTTCACATTATTATTATTATAATTATTATTATTTTTATTATTATTTTCATTTAGGACAGGCGCCGGGTTGTGCATATACCATTTGTTTGTATGGTCGAATTGAAATTTCCTGCACATTTCCCAGTGGATCACCTTGCCGACCCGGTCATGCCTCGTCTTGTACTCCTTCTGTGCTAATTTGCTGCATTCGCTTATTATGTGGTTGATCGTTTTATTATTATTATCATTATTATTATTATTATTATTTACTCATTGAGAGTTTTTCACATCAGTTTTAGCGGATGATTTTTCACTGGAGTTTGAGTGACAGCAAGTCTCCTTAAGTCTCTAGGACTCTTCTCAGTAATGGGCGTTCTCAATAATGTTGTAGTTTTGATGGTCTCCAATCGTCCTCCAAACTCCAAGTCCTCCATTGCCTTTAACAATCCTTTGGTTACTGTACCGAAAGCACCACTCACAATTGGTGTAATTGTCAACTTCATGTCCCATAGTTTTTTTTCAACTCCCTAGTAAGGAATTATTATTAATATTATTATTTAAGCATTAGATGACTCTTCTCACTATTCTGGCCGATCTTAACAATACTATTATTTGGTTGGTCTTCTCCAGCACCGCTTGTCTGATTCGTCTAACTTGGATAATTTTCTGATGGGTGGTAAGTGGCCGTACAACTGCTGCTTTCTGAGGTGCTGCCTCCAGGACTTGTTCAGTATTGCTCGCAGCATTCTTGTGTAGTTGCCGTCAAGCTTGTTCTCTATAAGTTTAGTTATCGTCCATTTAGTGCATCCATACAGCAGTATTGACACAACCGCTGCTTGGAAAAAAACTGCCTTTCATTTAATATGACCGATAGCCTGTTGATCAATATAAAATATGTATTATTCGATATTAGGTTATATATATATATATATATCCGTGTGTGCGTGCGTGCGTGCGCGCGTGTATGTGCGTGTGGATTTACATAATATATATATATATATATATATATATATATATATATATATAGCCACACTGAAGAGTTTTGATAGAACGAAACAGTCTGTCTGTGGATGACAATATATATATATATATATATATATATATATATATATATTCTTGATTTCTTTTCTAGAGTCGTCTCAGAATATGTGATCTGCGTTTCTAAGAAATGTACTCTCATGTTCGAAACTTATTAAACGTTTGTGAATCATTCCAAGAATGTTCCGATAATGATAGTGAACAGGTGATGACTTTCTCTTATCATATCACCAAGGTACTACCATAGAAGTGCTACATATTTAAAAGCCAACACATACACATTCACGTACATACTTACACACATACAAGCGCGTGCACACACACACACACACACACACACACACACACACACACATATATATATATATATATATGAAAAAGATAGTCAGAGAGGAGAAAAAAAGAAAGAAATAACGAAAGAAAGAAAGAAAGAAAGAGACAATGAATCCAATTTAGGTTTCATTTTCAACTCTATGGTAATTTTTTAGGGTATTCTTCCACGCTAAATATCATTCTTTATTCATCCAAAGTTTATATGATTGAAAAAACTATTACATCAAATAAGTATAATCTGTCACTCATTCGAGAATTAAGCATTAATATCATCATAGACCGTTATAATCACAGGAACGAAATGGACTTGCAGATTTTCGAGTACACTTCTAAATTTTTACAGAAAAAAATGTCTCTTGACTATACTGATTATTTTTCTAACTTAGTTGGTGGTAAATCTCTTCGTTGACAGTTCGTGATTCACTATTCATTTCACTGCAACACGTCCTTTTGATTTCGCTCTTCGCCTGACAGCAGCTGGGCAGCTATCAACCGCCTGACTATTGCAATAACAAGGTTCTTCTATTGTTTAATGACGGCTGGATTCTTAGTAATTTTCTGCCTCTGAATTTGACTCCCTGGACAATGGGATTGTCAAATGCAATTCATTTAATGACAACGTACATTCATATAGCCAGGCCGTCAACGGAAAATTCATCACAAAAATATGATATCATTTATTTTCACTCAATGCTAGTTATTCAAACCTGTTTTAACTGGTGTTTTTTCGCTGAAGTATGGGTGACGGCAAGTCTCCTAGGTAACTTCTAAGGATTCTAGCTGATTTTAAGAATGCTATTCTTTGCATGGTCTCGATTCTTCCTCTAATCTCCACTTTACCCAGTCTTCTTGCCTGGCACTTAAAGGGAACCGATTTCAATTCTTATCAATGTCATCTTCGTTCTACAGGGAATTTTTAAAACAAGATAACTCAGCAGAATTTGCATTATAAGAGACAGACATGAACCAAATGTTTTCACTCATGTCCATTTTAAATATTAATCTATAAATTTTAAATCACGATTTTGAATTAAGAAAAAACAAGTCTCATTACTTTCTAAACAATCCTCCTGATTATACGGGGGTGTCCTCGTGGCGTAATGGTTAAAGCGATGGACTGCGGAATCGTAGTAAGCGAGTTCGTATTCCAGTCGCACTGTTACGTTCACTTTCGGGCAAATACCCTTGGGAAAGGTATGAACCCCCTTATCCTACCAGCTATGGGTTAAATAGCACCACTACTGTTCTACAAAGGTTGATATGCCATTAAACAAAGAAACCGAACTGATCCTGATTATAAGTTCAGATCGTGCTGATCAGCATGTTAGTATGTTACCCGTGTAGATCACGATATATATATATATATATATATATATATATATATATATATATATATATATATATATATATATATATTGGGTGGCGGCTTTTATCTGAATAATTGCAGATAAAATAGACCGGGTAAGAAGTCATTAAAAACCTTTAGACTGGCACTCAATCTAAGTCAAATAGACTTTGCAATGAATAGATCACAAAGACCTCAAAACAAAACAGTCTTATACCTTTATCGAAAAAAAAAAAAGATTCTCAACTGGTTTCCTATGGTCCAAGGGGTTAATACGCGATTTTTCTGGTTCGCACAAGCAAAATAGGGTGTCCATGATAGTATTTGTCCTCACAAACAAAATTGGGAGTCCTTTATCATATTCTAGGAGTCAATGAAGTCATTTTATTGTTCGGTGAATTTTTTGCAAAAAATGTAATGTTTCTTTCTAAAAAGGTTTTGCGCCATTTTCATACCACATTGTTTGACTTTTTTTACGACAATATTGCTGATATAGATATCTGATTACAAGAGCATGTCATTGAATTGCAGATCGATGGAATATTTCAAGCAAGATTTTAAGATAGAAAACATAATGTGTGGAAAATCAGTGACTGCTTAAAAAATACCCTACAATGGGGAAAAAAGTAGCTGTGTGTAATTGCTTTTCTTTTATCTTACTTTGTGGAACTTATTTTAGCCATGTCTCTTACTTATTAAAAGTTAGTAAAGGATCCGACATTGTATAAAGAGACGATGTTCGATTATCATTGACAACCTTGGATCCAAAAATCAACCACAATACTAGTATTGAATAAAGTAGCGATAAATTAGTATATTTAACGTAAACATCGCCTTTCATATTTTGGACTTATTTACTAGTAGATATTGATTGAGTTAGGTGTCAAGTTTGTTTTTTTTGTACTGAATATCACTGGCCTGCGATATTTTCAAGGTCGAATATATAAAAGCTTAGTTAAAGTCAGTTTTTATGCTAAATCCAAAACCCAAACTTATTTTATTTAATCAGATCAAATTTTTAAGATACAAACTCCATTTTGAAATGTCACAACGATCATATTTTAAAATTAAACAAATAATGCTAAATTTAGATGTACATGTAGAAAGCTCACTTTGTGACCTAGTAAATTGAAAAATACGCCAAAGAAGTTATTCCTTTATGAAACGTCTTTGAATGGACTTTGTTTTGTGCTTTGCAGTCCCCCCGCCCAGCATCCCGTTTCAAGCACCAAAAGTAGTCAGCAGAAAAGTTTACAATTCGCCGGACTTGATAGCACTCTTCCATAATGCGAATATCTTGGTGAATGCATTCACCCTGGTCTTCGCTCAAATCTCCACAGTTATTTGGAAAATAGTCCAAGTGTAACCGCAGAAAGTGCAGACAGATTGACATTTGAGCCCAGATTTGGTGAAAACTCCTTAGTAGCTCTTCAATTTTCTTCTCATATTCTGCCTTCCCGCAGTTGCCCAGGAAGTTTGTAACTACTAACTTCAGAGACTGCTTGGCGAACAGTTCAGCTTCCCTCAGCGATTTGTCAAACATTGGGTCCTTCAAGGGTTCCCTTATTTGAGGGTCGTCAAATATTCTAGCTTTGAGTTTCCCCATGATTATCCGTGGGAACTTCTAGAGAATTTTTGCTTAACGGTAAGGAAGAACAACATTACCTCAGATATAACGGAAGCAGTCAGGATTATTCTTAGTCTTGCGATCCATTCTTACAGGAATAGAAATGTCAAGCTGAGGAAAAATAAATCAGTACTCAGATCATTGTCGACACTTGACACAGTACATTAAAATCATTTTAAGCCAAGCGATAAGCCCCATCTTCTCTAGGTACGTGGGTGTTAGTGAGTACGGTTATACACAGTACTTAGGTACGCATACAAAATCATTTGCTATACTAACCTTCAGGCTTCCTGGATCAGCTGTGACAAGTAGAGTACACAGGTTTTTGAATAAGTGTTCTTATTGTGCACAATTTACTGTGAATTATTCAAGTACATGTTAAAGACCAGTCCTTATCAAACACAATCAATGGTATTTTTGAATTCAGCATAAAATTGCGGTCATATGTCCCTTGATAATCCTTTGAACATTGAAAAATATTTTTTAACGCAGGCCAGTGTTATCTATACCTGGGGGTGTCCACGTGGTGTAATGGTTAAAGCGATGGACTGCGGGGTTGTGGTACTCCACTCGCGCTATTACGTTCACTTTTGGGCAAATACACTTGAGAAAGGTATGAACCCCCTTATCCTCCCAGCTATGGGTTAAATAGTACCACTGCTGTTCTCCTAGGAGAATGATTTTGGCATTCAATAACCTACAAAGGTCGATATGCCATTTAATAAAGAAACCAAACCATCAATTCTTCTTCAACACAAGATATTTTGACAATTTCTAAAATCATTATTGTATAGAAGTGAACAATTTTTATACAATTGCTAGTGATTTTTGTCATCATACAACGTGTAAAAGCACGTGCGATATCCTGCCCTCATCAGCCGCCAACCAGGGCTGATAACACAGGTTCAGTAGCTTAAGCTGGTACTGTCACTCCTGGCGCTACCAAGCAGCTTTTGCCACCGAACAGGGTATTTAAAAGAATTATATATATATGCGCCAGAACAACTAAAAGCAGGGATTACATTGTTCGTTCATCTTCCTTTTTAGTACATTTTGTGATTTTTAAAAACACGTTTACTTTCGGCCGTTGATGTCATTACGCGCTTACAGTAACCGTTTCTTGAGGTTGCGTAATCATACGGGAGTGGTGGTTCCGCGTGCATTTCATTCATGCTGAAGAATTTTCGCTCTCGACCAAATCCAACTTGATGCATATTGCACCGTGTATTTATCTGTGTTTTATCTGTAAAATGAAATAGGATTTTAAAACATTGAATGATTTTGATAGTTCAACATTGTATATAAGAATCTAATAGGGCACGTAGTTTCCAAAAATCTTGAGAACTACTGATCTAAAAAAACATGAAATTATACCTTTCCAACAACCTCTAAAATATTTTTAGAGAAAAAAAGATGAAGGATCTTATGTTTAACCATATTTTCTTTTTTACTCTTTCTTTCTTTCTTTCTTTGAATTTCCTTCCCCAATGATTAAGCTATTGTTTGCATCTAAAGACCACAGACAGTCTCTCATGTTTATCATCGTCTCCTACACAACTTTGAATACTATAATTTTTATTTCAATGGACTTTTTCCAGAAATACTGATTGCTCAAGCAAAAGGAAAATGCCTCGTCAAGAACGCCCTATATATACATTATAGTCACACGTATACGTTAATTCTCTGACTTAATCGTCATTATCACCATATGATTTTGATTGCTAGTCCCGTGTATTTACCTTGATTGATTATGTAATTCGAGATGAGCCTTCAATTATTACATTAAATCACAGAATATTTTTAAATCTCTAAAAAGTATTCAACCCATAGGCTTAGTGTCATTTATGCATTGAGCTATAAGTGGTATAATTGTTAAATTGTCTTGAAATATGGAATCAGGGCGCCGACTTTGAATCAAGACAAAGGCTATTGACATTCTCTTCACATTGATATTTATGAGAAAGATATGATATGGTAACTACTCCTCATCTATGAATAAAAACTTATTAGTAGGACACTTAATCTTGATGGGCAACCAACTAGAGTAAAATATAAAAATAAGTGCTGCAGTTCTGTATTTGCCAATACCAACCCCAAGCACCAAAGAGAGGAACATTTTTTTATCAATGACTGTTAAAGAACGATAGAGACGTCCACTCAAAGAGAATTTCCTAAGAATCAAGTGCTCCTAAGTCACAAACAATTGAAAAATCTAGCAAAGCCATAGAATGTGCCGATTAAAAAACGAAAAATTATTAAATCCAAATAAACCATAATTAAATATTGACCATAATAATATCATGAAATGTAATTTATTTTGAATATTCTGAAAAGTGATTTTAGAAGACTGACAAAAATTCAAAATGAATTTATCTTTAAACAATCCTGATTAGATTTTATATAACCGGTAATAGATAGATAGATAGATAAATAGATAGATTAAGGCGCCAGAGGAATTAACCGCATCTGAGTTAATCTATGCGATGAACTGTCTGGATTAGATTTATTTACCCCTTGGAAAACAAAATCAGATTTAGTCGGTGGACTTATCTCGAAGTGTAAATGACAGCTGCATCTTTTTGAGGAGGTTTTCGGTTGATATAGTTTTGCAGAGACATACTTTGCATAATTTTAGAAATAGCCATAATTCCCCGAGTAGTGTAATTTGAGAATAAAATTAGGACAGCGATTTTGAATATTATCTTGTTTATTTATGTTCGATGAAAGAAATGTGTTTGACCCTCAAGACATAACAAAAGGAGAAAAAAACTTTTTTTCAGTTTAAAATTTCTTTGTCAGATGACTAATACTTGACGATAAATCTCATCTTATGTCCAAATCTCTACAATTAACAAAAGCAAAAAATAATTCATTCACGTGCAAATTGCTTTTAGCTTAAATTATGGCGAGATTTTCAAACAGAAGTATAATATCTCGAAAAAGAATTAACCTGTCTTTGCAAAATTGAAAAAAAAATACATCCTCAAACGAATCTCTCAACATTTTAAAATAAAGTGTTTGCTGTGGAATACGCCGACAGCAACTTTTCAGAAGGGTATGACATACTAACCAAAGACGCTACCAGTTGGTTGTGGGTTGTAACCCATACTGATTGAGGATGGGATACTGTTTGCAGAGTACTGTATGACCCGAAGTAATGAAGTGACCTGCAACACTCGATATTGGCTTTTACTGGACAAGACAGTCGGTCGGAGAGTCCCGATCATATCAATCGTAGGGTACGTCAGTCACTCCTGTATTATTATTCCAACCAATTTTTTCAAATTGCTCTACAATAAAACAAGTTCCTGACCCTATATTATCTTAAAGTTGTTAGAAGGCGGTTGTTGAGGATCATTTGCGTTGAGACAGATAAGACTTTGATCACGGTTTAAGTTTGTTCATGTGGCAAGTTAACACCCATAACTAAAAGATGCTGGAAGACGCTGGGTGCAGTTCAATTTGCTGTCATAGCCAGGCTTGAAGCCATTTAATCTTGGACAAATAAAAGATTTATATTAATTAGGATTACTTATATTAGATGCCAATGTTTGAAACAATTTAACTGTACAAGAAATTAATGATGTTGAATAGAAGTTTGAGTGTTAGATAGCAATACTTAAAACCATTTAGGGTCCTGGATATGGCATTAAACAGCAGCTGATGCAGAGGTTTCAGTCTTTGAATTTTGAGAATGTGAAGTACTCCTTCATAACCATTACTCTTTGGTCCACTCTAACCTGAAGTGGCAATACTGGTTTGGGTCTTATAAATGGATAAAACAGAACTGTTCAGTTATTCACAAGGAATTATTATTATTAGTTGTTGTAGTAGTAGTTGTAGTCGTATATTACTCCGTGAGGGTTTTTTTTACAAAAGCATTAACTGGTGGTCTTTCCCTGGAGTTTATTGATAGTAAGTCTTCTCAAGTCTCCAGGACTTTTCTTACTATTCTGACTGATCTTAATAATAATACAGTCTGGATGATCTCCATTTGTTCCCGGCTTATTATTAATATTGATATTATTTTACTCATATGAGAGTGTTTTTTCAAACCAGCACATTCTCCTCCTAGTTTTGGGGAGAATTTTCTTTCATTTTTTTTTTTTTGACAGTCGTATTTTGATTTTGCTGCATGACCTTGTCTGAGTATCTTTTAAGTCTCTTATCTTTAGCCAATATCAACTGTATTGTTATATTTTTCAGCTGTTTTGTTTTGGTCTTTTCATATCCATTTTTTCACAGATTTTTTCCACCTTCTTTTGTACCGTCCCTTAATGTCATAGTTTATTTACCTCTACACTTCTAGTTTAATCTCTCATCCCGATTTTGTATTCCTGTTCAGGTTCCTAAGGAGCACATCGATTTTATCTGACTAATTTTGTTCATGTATAAATCAGCTCATTTAATTCAGCAATTTTGAAAGTTTGGAAATATAATAGAAATGTTTTTTCTTTTTCGTTTCTACCTTAATTTTTTCCAGTCTTAGTTTATGAGGGATGGTAATTTAGTTTTCTTTTCAGTCATGATTTCCTTCATTAAATCTACATATATTTTTGTCTTTTTGTGTTAACGCTTGCTTTCTGGTATTAAGGTGTATGGGGTTTCAGTTTTCATTATTTTGCGTTTCACTTCGTAAAAAGCTTTCTTGTTTTTCAGTATTTAGCGTTTAAGTTCACATGGTGATGTCTTGTTTATATTCTAGATTTACTTAAAAGTGTTTTAGTATCTCTAAGTGACAAAAAAACTATATTTTGTATCATTCTAGCATGGTGAGAAAGTCTTGAATTAAATCTAGTGGATTTTGTCGATATTTCTATCATTCTTTTTCGGTACTTTGTTTACAATTGCTCTTAAAATAACTGTGGAGTCTATGTCTTCTTCCGATGTGTATTAGTTCAAAAGCCGCTTTGGTCGTTGATTGAGAATTAATTTACTCATTTGATATTCTTTCACACCAGCGTTAGCTGATGTTTTTCCACTGGAGTTTAAGTGACAGCAAGTCTACACAAGTCTCAAGGATACTTCTTAGTATTCTGGTCGATCTTAGAAATAATGTAGTTTTGAGGGTTTTCAACCGACAATTTATTTCCAAGTCCTCCAGTCTCTGTACTAATCCATTGGTTACTTTATTGAATGTGTCAGTTATAATTCTATCCCATTCACTTTCATTTTCTATCAATTTTCAGTACGTTACCAAGGTCTTGGTACTCATCTCTCTTTTCGCTTGCCTTCAGTTTTCCCTGTGGTTAGCTGGAAAGGCAAAGTTCATTATCCAGCAATTTCATTTTTTTTATTGATTATTACTAGGTCTGGTTGTCGGGCCAAGATTAGGTGATCCGTTTGTATGACAGAATCCCAAAGAATTTTTCGTGACTCTTTTTCTAGGATTGATTCTGCACGATATATTTATCACTTGTTCATGAAGTCAAAATTATTATTATTATTATTATTATTATTATTATTATTATTATTATTATTATTATTCATTCATTAGAGTTTTTAACATCAGCGTTAGCCGATGGTTTTTCACTGGAGTCTGACTGACAGCATATCTCCTCAAGTCTCCAAGACTCTTCTCAGTATTCTGGTCGTTCTCAATAATGCTGTCGCTTGGATGGTCTCCACCCGTCCGCCAACTTCCAAGTCCTCCAGTCCCTTTAGTAATCCTTTAGTTACTGTTCCAAACGCACCAATTATAATTGGTATAATTGTCACCTGCATGTTCCACAGTTTCAGTTCCCTAGCAAGGTCGACGTACTTATCCTTCTTTTCACATTCTTTCAATTTTATTCTGTGATCAACTGGGACAGCAAAGTCGACTATTTTGCAAGTTCTCTTTTTTTTTGTTGGTTATTATTAAATCTAGACTTCTGGCCTAGATTAGTTGATCTGTGTGTATTTCAAAGTCCCATAGGAGTTTATGTGTGCCATTTTCTATGACAGGTGCTGGGTTGTGCATATATAATTTGTTTGTATGGTCAAATTTAAATTTGCCGACCCAATCATATCTAGTGTTATATTCCTTCTGCGCTAATTTGCAGCATTTGTTTATTATATGATAGATGGTTTCTATTATTATTATTATTATTATTATTATTATTATTATTATTATTATTATTATTTTCTCTAAAGATTTTTTCCCATCAGGTTACGCTGATGGTCTTTCTCTGGAGATTGACTGACAGCAAGTCTCCTCATGTCTCCAGGTCTCTTTTCAGTATTCTGGCCGTTTTCAACAATGCTGTTTTTAGATGGTCTCCACTCGGCGGCCAACTTCCAAATCCTCCAGACCCTTTAATAATTCTTTAGTTACCGTGCCAAAAGCACTAATCACAATTGGTATAATTGTCACCTTCATCTTCCACAGTTTTTTTTCAATTCCCTACCAAGGTCGAGGTACTTATCTCTCTTTTCACATTCTTTCAATTTTATTCTGTGGTCAGCCGGGACAGCAAAGTCGACAGTTTTGCATATTTTCTTTTTTTGCTTTATTATTTCAAGGTCTAGTCTTCAGGCTGAGATTAAGTGATCCGTTTGTATATTAATATCCCAATGGAGTTTGTGAGTGTCATTTTCTATGACAGGTGCTGGGTTGGGCATATACCATTTGCTGGCATGGTCAAATTCAAATTTCTTGCACATTTCCCCGTGTATCATCTTTCCCACCCTGTCGTGTCTAGCCTTGTACTCCTTCTGTTTTAGTTTGCTGAATTCGCTTATTATGTGATTGATGGTTTCATCTCTGTCACCATAAAGTCTACATTTGCTATTTTGTTGAGTATTATCTATTCTCGCCTTGATATGATTGGTTCTTATGGCGCTGTTTTTTGCTGCTATTAGGAGAGATTCTGTTTCTCTTTTAAAGTTTCCTTTTCTTAGCCATGTCCTGGTTCTGTTGTGTGAGATGTTGTTTATTAGTCGTTGAAAACGCCCGTGGAGTTCTTTTTCTTCCCATTTTTGTTTTCAATTTTTTTTCATTCTGTTACCTATCGTGTTGTCAGTATTGTTTCTGATGGCCGTAATCAGTCCTCTTTTGTGTTTTTCTATGTAGTCTTCGAGTCGTTATATGGATGTGTCAACGCTGTCTTCGATGCTGGCAAGTCCTCTTCCTCCTTTATCCTTGGTACATATAGCTTGTCCACGTTGTCACTGGGATATAATGCCTTGTGCATAGTCATTAGTTTTCTAGTTCTTGGTCCATTTGTTTAAGTTCCTCTCTGGTCTACTTGAGAAAGGGTCCCGAGTATCTAAAGAAGGATACAGCCCAATTATTTATTCCTTTGATAAGTTTTCTGCTGGAGAGCTTTGTTTTGAGTAGTTTTCTAGTTCTCTTGAGATATTCCTTTTGAATTTATTTTTTTCATTTCGACTTGTTTGATGGTGTCAGCCTCCAAGATTTCTAAGTATTTGTAGGTCTCGTTTTCTGCGAGCGTTCCGATCCTGTCTTGATTTGATAGTTCTATTCCATCAGTTTGATGTTGTTTGCTACTTTTCATTACGAGCAGAGCGCATTTTTCAATGCCAAATTCCATCCCTATGTCTTGACGGTATATTCTAATTGTGTTTATTAGGGTTTCCATTTCTTTTAAATTTTTTGCAAATAGTTTAATGTCATCCATGTACATTAGGTGATTGATCTTTTCTTGCGATCGGCTAAGTTTGTACCCGGCCGTGCATTTTCTGATTATGTGGTTTTGTGGCATCATGGCAATTCTGAATAGTAGGGGTGACAGTGCATCTCCTTGAAAAATCCCTCTTTGGATATTTCTTTCAGCCAAGCTTTTTCCTCCTGCTGTTAAACTCTCCAGTTTTTCATGTTTTTTTTCGAAGAAGTTTATGGTTTCGTGTGATATTTTGTACATTATAATTATTTACTCCTTTAGAGTTTTCCACATCAGTGTTAGCTGATGGCTTTTCACTGGAGTTTGAGTGACAGCAAGTCTCCTCAGGATTCTTGACGTTCTTAGCAATGCTGTCAATTGGATAGTCTCTACCAGTCCGCCAACTTCCAAGCCCTCCAGGCCATTTTATAATCCTTTAGTTATTGTGCCTAACGCACCAATCACAATTGGCACAATCGTTACTTTCATGTTCCACAGCTTTTTCAATTCTCTAGCAAGGTCGAGGTACTTATCCTTCTTTCCAATTTCCTTCAGATTTATTCTGTGGTCCGGCGGGGCAGCAAAGTCAACAATTTTGCATATTCTCTTTTGTTTTTTTTTATTATTATGAGGTGTGGTCTTATGGCCGGGATTTGGTGATCCATTTGTATGTTAAAGTCCCATATGAGTTTATGCGAGTCATTTTCTAGGACAGGCGCCTGGTTGTGCATATACCATTTGTTTGTATGGTCAAATTCAAATTTCCTGCGCATTTCCCAGTGGATCCCCTTGCCGACCCAGTCGAGTTGTGCCTTATACTCCTTCTGTGCTAATTTGCTGTATTCGCTTATAACGTGATTGATCGTTTCGTCTCTGTCACCGCATAGCCTACATTTACTTTGTTGCGTCTTATCTATTCTCGCTTTGATATGATTGGTTCTTATGGCGTTGTCTTGTGCTGCTATTAGGAGGGATTCCGTTTCTCTCTTAAAGTTTCCTTATCTTAGCCAAATCCAGGTTTTCTGGTGTGAGATGTTGTTTATTAGACATTTTAAGCGGCCATAGAGTTGTTTTCCCTCCTATTTTTGTTTCCTAGTTGTTGTCAATCTTTCGTCTATGGTGTTGTCCGTATCGTTTTTGATGGTTGTAATTAGTCCTCGTTCGTGTGTTTCTATGTAATCTTCGAGTCGTTGTATCGATACGTCAACGGTGTCTTCGATGCTTGCAAGTCCCCTTTCTCCATCTTTTCTAGAAACATATAGTCTGTCAACGTCGTCTCTGGGGTGTAATGTCTTATGCATGGTCATTAGTTTTCTTTTTCTTTGGTCTATTTGATTAAACTCCTCCCTGGTCCACTTGAGAAAGGGTCCCGAATATCTGACTAGGGGCACAGCCCAAGTATTTATTCCTTTGATGAGGTTTCTGCTGGAGAGTTTTTTCTCGGTTAGTTTTCTCGTTCTCCTGAGATATTCTTTTCGGATCGTGTCTTTCATTTGCACGTGTTTGATGGTGCCAGCCTCCAAGATCCCCAAGTATTTGTAGGTTTCATTTTTAATTGTTTACCGGAAAATGATCTCTAAATCGTTAAAAAAAGATATCTACAAACTATTCGGTTACAAATCATATATATGTATGAACATCATTTAGAAACTAACAGGGTTAATATGACTAAAATCATTATCATACCAAACCAATGAAAAACCTTTTCATTTCAAAACCTTTATAAGGAAAGACCAATGAGTGCATAGGTATTTCGATGATAATGTTTCATTCTTTGCGTCATTCTCTCTGTACATCTTACATTTGAATACATCTTAGATTTCTAAATATGTCACATGCGACATATACGGAACACACGCTAATGCATAAATATCACCCTCCCTCTACAGACACACACACACACACACACACACACACACACACTATATATATATATATATATATGCATACAAGGTTCATTATATATATATATATATATATATATAATTTTTTAAAAATTACTTTTTCATGAATGTAAAATCTCGATTGCTTTGAAATGGTTCATGATAAAATCTATTCTAATTTCGCTAAAATATTTGGTTATATATATATATATATATATATATATATATATATATATATAATTATCAGGAGTCTATCCGATGTTTTATGATATTTATATTCTATCTCATTTAAACCATTTTATGTTTGGTACTTTGCGTTGTTTAACTGTTTTTAACTTAAAAGTTCACAGAAGATTGTATGATCTTGATTTTACTGTATATTATTTTACGAGAGGAAATAACTCACTGAATAGCCTGATAAATAGAATATTTTTAAAGTTAAAAACTCAAACATTTTGTCGCATTAATCCACGTTATAATGGCATTTCTACTAAAATTGTTGCTCAAATGAGCACACGATGGAAATATATGGTCTTTACATTTGCTTAACATCAAATTACTCCGGTTTCAAAACACTAGAAATTAACAAATTATTCTTTATTTTGACAGAAACCATTACTGAAAAATTCTAAACCATCTCCATTTCATGTTTATGTCATTTAGTTACAAAATAAACGATTTAAGGATAATGACATTGGATTTGAATTCTGTACATTTAATACTATGTTTTTGATATGTGATACAAGTTAATGTGTTTGTTAATATCAGAAAAACATGAATTGCACGTCATGCAGACCAAGTTGAAATGAAGAATTGCCAGGAGAGTGATACAATAATATTTAAGGGAACAATGTAGGCCTGGTTTTCGACACATATTTATTTGTTTTTCACAGTCAAGAATGATAGTTATATTCTTGTACAAAATGAACGTTTTCGTTTGTACAGATTCTTGTTTGATCCATGAAACAACTTGGCAATTTTATTTTTCACTCATCGCATATTTGCTGGGATATAGTAATATGAATAAACGATCAGACAATTACAAAATTATCATAATTATTTTTTTTTACCGTTAGAGTCCAACCGAAGGGTCAAATAAATCAGTTTAAAGATTATTTTGCTTGATAGAAATACATCAAACCCTATATGATTATCTTATTAAAAAGTAGTTAGATGAACCATATTTTTGTATATAGATTATAGGAGGGATTCTTGAAAACAAGTAACTGAAGAAAATTATCCTTATCACATTTTGGCATTACATAAGCCAGGAAGGATTCATCATCATCATCATCATCATCATCATCATATCGCGCTGGTAGCACGGATATCCCTGACCCTCTCTCGCCACTCCTCCCTATCGTTCATCGCCCTAGGTAGGTCTTCAGTACAACAGCCTGTATCCTCACATAGCTGCTGAATGTACGTTCGAGCTGGTCGTCCTGCTTTTGCGCGGCCATGTGTGGGGATCCATAAGAGTACATCTCTTATGAGTTCATCACTGCTTCTCCAGCAGTGTCCTGCATGTCTGGTTCGTCTAACTTGAATAGTTTTCGTGATAGGGGGCAGGTGGCCGTACAGTTGGTGTCTTGTGGGGTGCTGCTGCCAGGACTTGTTCAGGATTGCACGCAGCATTCTTGTGTAATTGCCATCTAGTTTCTTCTCGAGCCGTTTTGTTAGCGTCCATGTAGTGCATCCATATAGCAGTATCGATGTGACCGCTGCCTGGAAGAAACTGCGTTTCATTTCATCGGTTAGGTCTGATTTCCATATAATCGATAGCCTATTGATAGCTTTCCATGCTTTCGTTAGCCTCGTTTCGATGTCCTTTTCGGTTGATTCGACGCTGCTTCCTAGGTACGTGAATTTGTCTACTAGTTTAAGTGGGGTTCCTTCTAGAGTGGAGATGTCCCCCGTTTGGTTATAGCACATATATTCCGTTTTGTGTGCATTAACATAGAGGCCTATGCTTGCTGCTGCTCGTTCCAAACTATGCAGAAGAGTTTCGGCTTGGTCAGGTGTATTTGCCAGTATCGCTATGTCATCGGCGTAGTCGGCGTCGGTAATTGTTGTTGCGGGGTATCTTCTGCTTCTTTTCTTCGTCAGTTCGAAGCCATTCTCTTTGATTTTGTCAATCGATGTTCTAAGTACGTAGTCTAAACAAATGATAAAGAGGTACGGGGCCAGCGTGTCCCCTTGTAGTACTCCTGCTACAATGTCAAAGTATTCTGTGTCTCCATCCGGTGATCGTACTTTTACTTTAGTGTTTCTATAGAGAATCGTTATTGCCGCTACGGTTTCTTTAGGTATGCCGTACGCTAGTAGGATTTGTTCCATCTTTCCTCTGTGAATGGAGTCGAAAGCCTTGGTAAAGTCGATAAATATTAATGTCGCTTGTAGGTTCTTTGCCCGTACACCTTCAAGGATTCTGCGGATGGTTAATAAAAACCAAAATGGCTTCCGAAGAAATAGATCCAGGAAGGATTAATATGCTATTATTATTTTATTTATTAATCTTTTGAGAGTTTTTCATACCAGCGTTGGCTAATGGTTTTCAATAGGAATTTTGGAGACAGCAAGTCCTAAAGTCTCCAGAACTGTTCTTAATATTCTGTCCGATCTTAATAATGATATATTCTATATGGTCTTATATTGTCGTCTTATTTCAAAGACTTCCATTCCTTTACCAATCATTTGAGGATTTTGCCGAGTGCACCGATTTCAATTGATATCACTGTCATTTTCATGTTTCATTGTCATTTCGTTCTCCAGCAAGGTCTTGGTACTTATCTCGTTTTTCGCTTTCTTTTGATTTTACTCCGAGGTCTGCTGGAACTGCAAAGATCATCATTAAGCAGGTTCTCTTTTTTTGTTGACGATCACTAGGTTGCCTGGCCGAGATTAGGTTATCTGTTTGTATCTTAAAATCACAGGGAATATTATGCGTCTCATTCTTTATGACGGTTTCTGTGAGAGGGGGGATATAGACCACTTGTTCGTTTGGTCGATTTTAAATTTCAGGCACTACTCCCAATGAATCACCTTCCTCACGCAGTCATATCTAGTCTTATACTCTTTCGTAAAAACTTGCAGCATTCGCTTCGTATGTGATTTATCGTTTCGTTTCTATCAACTCATATCCTACATTTGCTCATTTATTGCGTCGAATTAATTTTTGCTTCAACAAAGTTGGTTCTTATTGCGATGTTTTGTGCTGCTATTAAAAGACATTCAGTTTCTTTCTTAAAGTTTCACTTTCTTAACCATGGCCATGTCGTCTTGAGTTAGATTTCACTTTTTGTCGCTTGAATATCCATACAATCGTTTTACTTCCCAGTTTTTTGTCTTGTTATTGATGATCATTGTGGTAATTGTGTTGTTTCTGGTCGATGTATTTAGTCTTTCTTTGCTTCTAGTCGTCGTATTGATGCATTTTTAATGTTGGCGAATCCACTTCCACATTATTTTCTTGATACATACAATCTATGTCATCTTTCGGGTATAAAATCTTTATTACTTACTCCTATAGGGTTATTTTCATCAGTATAAGCTGATGGTTTTTAACTGAAGTTTGAGTGGGAGCAAGCCTCCTCAAGTCTCCAGGAATCTTCTCAGTATTCTGGCCGTTCTCAGTAATGCGGTCATTTTGATAGTCTCTACTCGTCCGCCAACGTCCAAGTCCTCCAGGCCTTTTAATAATGCTTTAGTTATTGTGCCAAAAGCACCAATTACAATTGGTACAATAATTACCCTCATGTTCTAGAGTTTTTTCAATTATCTAGCAAGGTCTAGCGAGTGTCCTGGATATGAGACTAAAAAAATCTTATGGTAAGGCTCCGGTAATGCTGGAGTTGT
The DNA here is from genome assembly GCA_963585895.1 of Sepioteuthis lessoniana. Classification (NCBI taxonomy): domain Eukaryota; kingdom Metazoa; phylum Mollusca; class Cephalopoda; order Myopsida; family Loliginidae; genus Sepioteuthis; species Sepioteuthis lessoniana. Next base: position 78,901,241 of record OY757911.1, read on the forward strand.
GGGGAATTCGGAGTACCCCTTCATTGCCATCGCTACCAGGTCCAGTCTGGCCCATAGTCGTAGCACCTCATAGGGTCCTGTCTATGGGTTAAATAGAACTAAACAACGTACTTATGAGAAACTAAATTATGTGAAATAGAACTGTTTTTTTGTATAAAAATGGATTCAGCAGTAAATAACCTACAACGGTTGACATGCCATAAAACCAAACCAAACCAAGTTCTCCAGTCGCTTTATAAATCCTTTGCCGATTGTGAGAAGCGTACCAATTATAATTGGTATCACCATCACTTTCCTGTTCCATAGTTATTATAATTATTATTATTATTACTCCTTAAGATTTTTTTTTTTTACATCAGCGTCATTTCACTGGAGTCTGAGTGACAGCAAGTCTCCTCAAGTCTCCAGGATTCTTCCCCGTATTCTGGCCGATCTCGGTAATGTTTGGATGGTCACCATTCGTCCTTTTATTTCAAAGTCATCCAGTCTCCCTATTAATCGTTTGGTCACTGTACTAAGAGCTCTAATTGGTATAAACGTCTCATTCATATTCCAGGGTTTTTTTTCAGTTCCCTAGTAAAGTCTAGGTATTTATTCTTCTTTTCGCTTTCTTATAATTTTACTCTGTTATCAGCTGGAACAGCAAAGTCCACAATTCTGCAAGTGCTCAAATTTTTGTTGATTAATATAGGGTCTGGTCATCTGGCTAGGATTAAGTGATCCGTTTGGATGTCAAAATCCCAGAGGACATTGTCTTTGTCATTCTCCAGGACTGGTATTTGGTTGTCCATATACCATTTGTTCGTATTGTCAAATTGAAATTGTTTGCACAATTCCTAGTGAACCACTTTGCCCACCTAGTCGTGTCTAGTCGTATACTATTTCTGGGATAATTTACTGCTTTCTCTTATTATGCAATGGATTTTTTCATTTATATTATCACATAACCTAAGTTAACTGATTTGTTGCGTCTTATCTATTCTTGTTTTGATATGATGGTTCCTGATAGCGGAGTTTTGTGCTGCTATCAGGGAAGATTCCGTTTCTCTCTTAAGGTTTCCTTTTCTTAGCCACGTCCATATTTTCTCGTGTAAGATGTTGCTTATTAGTCGATTAAAAGGTCTATAGTGCTGTTTTTCTTCCCATTTTTCTTTTCTGGTTATCATCTTTCTGTTGGTCCTCGTGTCGTCAGTGTTGTTTCTGGTGGCTGTCATCAGTCTTCCTCTACGATTATAATTATTATTATCATTATTATTATTATCATTATCATTATTTACTCATTAGAGTCTTTCACATCAGCGTAAGCTGATGGTTTTTCACTGGAGATTGAGTGACAGCAGATCTCCTCAAGTCTCCAGGATTCTTCTCAGAATTCTGGCCGTCTTCAATAATGCTGTTGTTTGGATGGTCACCACTCGGCCACCAACTTTTAAATCCTCCAGGCCCTTTAAAGATCCTTTTGTTATCGTGCCAAAAACACCAATCACAATTGGTGTAATTGTCACCTTCATGTTCCATAATTTTTCAATGCTCTAGCAAGGTTGAAGGACTTTTCTCTCTTTTCACATATTTTCAGTTTTATTCTGCGGTCAGCTGGGACAGCAAAGTCGACAATTTTGCAGATTTTCTTTTTTTGTTGATTATTATAAGGTCTGGTCCTCTGGCCGAGATTAGGTGATCTGTTTCTATGTCAAAGTCTCATAGGAGTTTGTGTGTGTCATTTATTATTATTATTATTATTATTATTTATACATTTTTGAGGCTTTCACACCAACGTTACTCGATAGTTTCTCACTGATGATTAAGCAACAAATGTCTCCCCAATTCTCCAGAACTCTTCTCAATATATTGGTTGATCTTAACAATGCTGTAGTTGGAATAGTCTCCACCCGTCCTCTTATTTCCATGGCTTCCAGACCTTGTAGAAATCCTTTGGTGACTGTATCGTAAGCTACTTTTGATATTTTCAAATCACCATTAGCTGGTGGGCTTTTACAGGAATCTGACTGGTGGCCAGTTCTCTCAGATCTTCAAAGACTGTTCTCAGTATTCCGGCAGATCTCAGCAATACAATTGTCTTAGTGCACTCCATTCATCCTCCATTTTCCATCTTTACAAGTCCTTTTAATAAGACTTTGGGGACCAATCCAAACGTGTCAACATCAATTTTTATCACATTCACTCGCATTTTACTTCATTTTACTTCTCTTGCAAGGGCCAAGTATTCTTAAATCATCAAGCAATTTTTGATTCCATCTCTGGTCAACTGGAACGGCAAACCCACTTGACGGCAAATTCTCTCCATTTTAAAATTAAAATTTTTATTTATTTATTCTATTTATTATCATTAGGTCTAATCTGGTCTGAATGAGGTAATCCGTTTGTATTTTAAAAAATTCCAAATAATTTCATGTGTCTTATTTTCTTGAAAGGATTCTGATGGGTATATATACCGTTTAGTAGAATGGTCGAAATTTATTCTTTTGCACAATTCCGAGTGGAAACCATTCCCATCTACTCGCCTATTCTTGTATTGTCTTTATGCCAATTTGCTTACTATACGATAAATTTCTCCACATAACCAACACTTGAGATTTTGTTGCGTGTTATTTTTTTTTCTTTAGACATAATTGATCCAAATGCTGCTGTTTTGTACTGTTGTTAGTAAAGATTCAGTGTCTTTCTTTAAATATCCATTGTGTAGCCATATCTGCGTCTTCTTTTGTGCAATCTGACAACATTGTGGCTTGAAATATCCATGCTACTGCTTTTCTTCCCAATTCTGTTTCCTAGATTTGTTGTTATTCTCCTCTACTTAAGTTGACAGGGGTGTGATTAACCTTTCTTTTCTCTGGTTGATATATACCTCAATTCCTTGTAATCATGCATCCAAGCAATTCTCAATGCTTTAGGGGATTCTTTATTAATTTCTTGAAAGATTCAGTCTATGTCATTCATCGGATGTAAGTCCTTGTGCAAAGGAATCAATATGCTTGTACTTTCGTAAATGTCTCTGAGGTCCTCTTTTGTCTATTTTTCTAACGGTTCCGAGTATCTTACAAGGAGGACTAGTTAACTGTTTATCTCTGTGATGATATTTCTGCCGAAGATCGAAATTTCGAGTATCTTTCTCGTTCTTCTAGGGTACCCTTTTCTTATTTTTTCCTTCATCTTCGTTTGTTTGATGGTGGCCGCTTCCAATATTCCCAAGTACTTGTCATCTCCTTCTTTACAAGCATTCTAACGTTTTTCTGATTTAGAAGTTCTATTCCTTCTTCTGGTTCTCTTTTCACACTTTTCATTACGAACATTTTTCTAAGTCAAATTCCATTCTAATTGCGCGGCTGTATAATCGTATTGTTCGTTTTATAGTGTCCAGTTCTTTTTCACTTTTTTCAAATACATTTGTGTCGTCCAAGTGATTAATATTTTTTTTTGCGATTTTTTAAATTTCTTGCAACGTTCATTACTATAAAGAATAGCAGTTGAGAGAGTGAACTACCCTGGAAGATTCCTATTTGGATTTTTACCTTGGCTACGTTCGTCCCCCCACTGTCATTTCCACTTACTAGTTTTCCTTGGCATTCATGACCAACTTCCTGATTTTGTCGGATATTGTGTAGATTTTTAGACAATCTAATCGGCAATTTTGCCTGGCCATAACGTATAAAGAAAGCAAGGTTGGTGACCGTAGTCGAGGGCGGCCCAAAGGCTCCCTTTCAATAGCTTCTACACAGAGGTGTAGGGGAGGGAGCTAATCCTTCCCTTGGATTGTACCACTTTACCCTCGATACGTACCTTATAATGCTGACTGTTAAGCAAGGAGGTATCAAGTACTATTTTTAAATCTTTGGCATGACTCGACTTGGGATGGAATCCCGGGCTCCCAGACCAGTGGCGAACACTCAACTCACTAGGTCAATGCAAAGGCTACATTTTTCCGTTTTATTCTGGTATGTTAGAGTATGTGATGGTCTATAAATTGTAAATCCTTTATAACGCTGTGGTATCTTTTTATTTTTATATCCATTTTATCCGGCTATAGTCTACGGCTTACAAGGGAATAATTGATTTCCTCTGTCATGCGTGCGATCAGGATTTTACCCATCATACGCAATCACGTTATCGGTCTATAATTAGTGGGGATGGTCCTTTTTTATGCATCTTGATTGTTCTTATTTCCCTATCCATTCTGGTAAGCTTGCGTCTTGTTGGCGTTTACTCAGTTGTAGATACAATCTGTCTTGGTTGGACGTGGTTTGCAATCGTGGTCTGGTGTTTTCCAGTTTGGTATTTTTTTAATGTAGCTCTTGGAGAGTCCAAAATTTCATTCCCCTCTGTGCCGTCTTCATTTTCTTCTAATTATTTTCTGTGTTATTCATCCATTCATTCTTTTTATTATGTTCTTTACGTTTCCATAATTTACCCTATTTACCAACCTCTCCGCTCGGGCAGGATATGACACAAGGACATTTTTAAGCGGAGTTTAACAGGTTTGAATTCAGAGTTTTCCTTCTCCTAGACTAGTTGTCTCCCCAAGGCTTAAGAACCCAGTCTGCCCTGCTATTTAGCCATAGCTGGAGGGAGAATAATTGGATTCATACCTTTCTCAAGGGTATTAGTGCTGTGTAAAACGCAGTCACCCTTGTCAAGGATTTGAACTCGTGTCGCCGTGTCCATTTCCTACGACGATAACCACTACACCACGGGTGTCGTAGTATCTGTAAAAGAATTTATCTGTATTTTTATGGACCCCGACTATTTAATGTTTAGTTTTTGATATTTAAAATAAGTGTTTAGTAGTTAGGCTTCTCCACAAGTTTAATGCTTTAGTTTAGAATGAAGGTAGAATACAAGCACATGGAAAAAAAACAAATGAATGAATAAGGCCAGTGAAATAAATGAGTGAAGATATACAACAAATAATGGTTGTAAAACGGCGCGGACAAAATGAACATTTGAAACAAGGCGACGAACAAAAACAAATTTATATACTATAACAATAAAACTTTCTTTGATACATAAAAAATATTACTAACTCTGCTAACAAAATAATAGTGTGTATATATGTGTGAGCTCGTGTGTGTGTGTGTGTGTGTGTGTAACACAACTAAGCTACAAAAAGAATTGCAAGTTTAAAATCTCCTTTTTCTAGGGTTAGAAACAGCCAGTTTCTCAGAGACGGGAAAGCGTCTCATAGTCCTTGTATATGAATGTCTGGGAGGCCTATTCATGGTGTTGCTGCTGCGGAGAAATTTGGTCAAAGAGAGAGAGGGTGTTTGAAGACGACGTATTTATAGAAAATACGCGTCTTGTAAGTGGCTCAAAAACGCAGGACTTGAATTTACGCGCGCCGACGTAGTTGTAAGCATATCACGTGGTCCTCCTGGCCAATGGTTTCCCGAGACTGAGTATTGAGCGTCCGCCATCTTTGTGGGAACAAGTGGCATACCACCCAAAATAATTTATAGGAGTGTAAAGTCCTATACGGGCACCTCCATAGTTTCTATAATTTACAACAAAATAATTTTCATTCTTTTGCATCCAGTTGTCGATTCGTCTTTGTCCACTCTCCACCGACTTGCTAGTAGAATCTTGTTTTGTCATTTTGAAAAGACCAGTTTTGGTATTATTGCTTTACTGTCCCGGTATCATTCCAGTCTCCCTTTCTTTCACCGATATCTTTTGATTTATTTCTTCCAGTTGTGTTTTCGGACTTGTCAGTTGTCTTTTGTGGACTTTTCATTTCGTTGGGTCCTAGTGTGTTTTACCTACCAAAGCAATTTCCCTTCCTGTTGCCTTTTCTTTATTTTTATTTCAATCCACGTATTCCAATGGGATTCCTTTGAGAGATATCTAATTCATCACTGACTGGTTTTGCTCCTGCATAAATTAACTCGTTTAGTTGGGTCAAGTTGACCGGTGGAATACGTTTCAATAATTTATTTACTTTTTGGCGTCAACTTTTACTTTTTTCCACTCTTGATTCCTTAGGGATGCTAATGGAGTCTTCTGTTCACTAAGGATTTTTTTTCTTTTTAATTCTACTTTTTCCTCTCTTTTAAATTTTTTTTTTTTTTTTGTTAATATTAATGTGGTAGTTTTAGGTTCTATGATGGTCTGGTTATTATTATTTTGTTTCGGTTCATTTAGGGGTTTCTTTAGGTATTTTCTCCTTGATGTACCTCTCCACAAATTTCTAGCATTTCGTGTTCAGAAAAACAGCCTTTCTTTATAACCCACCTCGGCAACTCAGCAAGCCTTTGATGATTATCAAATTTAGCTTATTCTACCGAGATCTCTATAATCCATTTCCTGGATCCTCTTAGTATAGTATTGCTTTTAAAATGTGGTTTGCATTTTTATTGTATTCTGAAGTTCATTTTCTTTTACTTTGGTGTATCTCAGGTGTATTGCTGTTTTGGTCTTTGATAGTGTATCTGACATTAGAACAACCAATATTAGCGGGATACCTCTGGGTCTCCTATTTTGGCTATCAAGATAGCACTTACCGATTATGATATCCAAATTTGTTTTCTGTGTCCTACAGTGATTTAAATTTGGATAGTCATTTTTCATGGGTAGTATAATGTTTCCTTAAAGATACAGGTGTTAATTAATATGTTTACTCCAGTTGTGGGCGCAAACAGGTAATCTTCCAACATAGAGGATACTTAAGCAGGCCATAAAAATACGCCTGCCATCAAAATATCAAGCTTTAACTAAGAAAAAGTCCCCATAACTTTTTGTTCTCGTAATATTTGTAATATGGAGTTAAATCGTCAACTGAGAAAGACTATTGGAAGTGAAATGGTATCATTTCACTTCCAACAGTTTTTCTCAGTTGCCACTTTACTCGAATTTATTATTAACTTTTTTCTGTGTTTTGGACACCAGTAAACGCTGGTGGACTTTCACTGAAGTTTTTATGTCAGCAAGTCTCCCCATAACTCTAGTACTCTTCTAAACAATGGTGTAGTCTGTATCGTCTCAATTTTTTGTATGATTTCTAGTTCTTTTAGTCTTCTTTTCAAGCATCTGGGTACAGTTAAAGTGCACCAACTACTATCGGTATGACCGTCACCTTAACGTTTCACAGTAATTTTTTTCCTTTTCTAACACGGTTCAAATAGGCGTTTATCTTTTCGCTTTCTTTGATTTTTACTCAGTGGTCAGCTGGAAGGGCAAAATCATCTAAGGTTTTTATCAGTTAATTTATTGAATTGTTGATTATCACAGGATATGGTCTTCTGGCCGAGATTTGGGGATCTGTTAGTATCTCAAAATCCAGGAGGATTATCTTAATTTTCAGCATTAATTTCTTCTTTTTTTTTTCAATTCATCGTTGGATCATTCGCAAGATCTGTGCTCTCACTCTTTCTCTCGGTCTTTATCTCTCTCTCTCTCTCTCTCTCTCTTTCTCTCTCTGTCTCTCTGTCTCTCTGTCTCACTTTTCCCGAACGTATTGAGAGTTGTCTCCAAAAGACGAGCAATTATGCCAAGTGCATTTTCTTGTATTTTGAGTGGAACTACGAAGTATTTGGTAAGAATTGTTTAACAATTCCTTTCTTGATCATATATAGTGTTCCCATTATTATTAGTACGGTAATAGTTTATTATTATTATTATTATTATTATTATTATTATTATTATTATTATTATTATTTCCTCCATTTCCATGTGTAACGCAAATTTATTTTAGCAAATACAGCTGTCAATAAAATAACTCATAATTTTTTCTGGATCGCAGATTACCCCGGCCCGTTGTGGTCTGAGCAGTCGATTCCTCATCGGATTATTTAATTTATTCAATCTCGATTGGAAAGGTTTTGGCACTGTTTCAACTTCATAAAATATTTTTTTGTATATATTTTCCAGTTCTTCATTTTCCTTCGTTTGATCTGTTTGGTCCACTGGCACAGTTACGCTTTATTTTTGGCAAAGCTTCATTCACTTTCTTCCAACTTGAAATCAGAGAATGAGACAATGATCAGTTTGATTTACTGAAGAAAGTCATATAATAATTTCACTTTCTCTTTATAAAGCAAGTAACTATGAAATACTAATTCCAATCCTTCACAAATGCTTATAGCAGCATCAATATCATTTCGCACCGCTGTTTCAACGGAAAGCTTTCATCTGGTTCATCCCTGGAACATGAAAGCGACGATGGTACCAACTGTATTTGGTGTTCTAAGGACTGGTACGTAGATTAAAGGACTTGGAAATTAAAGGCCGAAAGAAGAACGAGAAAGTAACGATTTTACCAATTGTGATTGGTGCGTTAGGCACAGTAACTAAAGGATTATTAAAGGACCTGGAGGACTTGGAAGTTGGCGGACGGGTAGAGACTATCCTAACGACAGTATTGCTAAGGACGGCCACTATACTAAGACGAGTCCTGGAGACTTGAGGAGACTTGTTGTCACTCAAACTCCAGTGAAAAACCATCAGCTAATACTGACGTAAAAAAACTCTAGAGGAGTAAATAATAATAATAATAATAATAATAATAATAATAATAATAATCAACGAAAGAAAGAAAATCGGCAAAATTGTCGACTTTGCTGTCCTGGCAGACCACAGAATAAAACTGAAAGAATGTGAAAAGAGAGATAAGTACCTTGACCTTGCTAGAGAATTGAAAAAAAAACTATGGAACATGAAGGTGATAATTATACCAACTGTGATTGATGCCTTTGGCACGGTAACTAAAGGGTTATTAAAGGTCCTGGAAGATTTAGAAGTTGGTGACCGAGTGGAGACCATCCAAACAACAGCATTATTGAAAACGGCCGGAATACTGAGAAGAGTCCTGGAGACTTGAGGAGAATTGCTGTCACTCAATCTCCAGTGAAATACTATCAGTTTACGCTGATGTAAAAATCTCTAATGAGTAAACAATAATAATAATGCTTTTGTCGTTTTGAATTTTCCAACCTGGTGGTCTTTTCTGGAGTCTGAGAAATAGTAAATGTCCCGAGGTCTCCAGAACTCTTCTTAGAATTTGGAACGGTTCCAAGCACAATAAATACAATTTGTTTTTCCGTTACCCTCAGGTTCCATAGGCCTATAAGTTCTCTGGCGTGGCCCACGTATTTATTAATCATTTCGCTCATTTTTTCTTCACTCTGTCGTCCGCTGGAACGGCCAAATCCTCATTGCAACTAGCACTCTATTTCTTTTTTTTTTTAATTAGCACTCTATTTCTTTTTTTTTTTTAATTAGCCCAAAGTCTGATCTTCTGGCTTGGATTAGATGATCCATTTTTATCTCAAAATACCAGAAAATTTACACTTTTAATGACATTTGATATTATGATCAACATTCACTCTCTTGCCTAATTCCTGGTAGATCACTTTACCCATTCAGTCATACAAAGTCATGTACTTCTCTTTGTCTAGTTTGCTGCATTTGCTTACAACGTGATCAATCGTTTCGTCTCTTTTTTAGTATATTGTACACTTGCTGTTCTGTTGTATCTTATCGATTTTCACTTTAATATTATTGGTTATTATTATTATCATTATTACTTGCGATATTCATCCCAGATCAAACTGAAGATTTTTAACTGGAGTCTGCGTGACATCAAGTCTTTTCCGGTTTTCAGGATTCTTGTTGGTTTTAACAGTTCTTTGTTCTTGATGATTTCGATTCTTTCACTGATTTCCAGTCCACCCACACTTGTTACCGGTTCTGGTAGACAGTTCCAAGAGCACCAACAATTGTCACTTTCATGTTCTACGACTTTTTCAGCTCTCTGATAAGATCCAGATCTTTATCCAGTTTATCTCTTTATTTTTTGCCTCAGCTCTGTTGTTAGCTGGAACGGTAAAATCCACTAGATGGCATATTATTTTCATATTTCAATTAGTCCCAGAACATTTTGTGCGATTTACGTTCTTGGACAGCTCGGGGTTTATGCTTATAATATTAGGCAGTTAGGTCAAATTTCATTTTTCTTTTTCAGAATTCTCAAATCATTTTTGTCTCTTTTTATTTTTTCATCTGTTTGCTGCCTTTGTTTATGATATGATTAACTCTTCCATGTCTATCACCACCTAGCTTGCATTTGTTTTTCTTCTCTTATTAATTTTCGCTTCGATTTCGCATTATTTCGTGTTACCATTAAAAGAGATTCAATTTTTCTTTTTATGTTTGTCGGAAGCTCGTGGTACTATAGTTGTCAACTTGGATGTGATAGATTGCGTTTCACTTTCACGCTGATGCCCTTGTAAAAATAATACACCTTTCTTCTCTCAAGCTATGAGCAAACTAGGATTTTAAGCTAAGGTAAATCAACCCATCTACGGGAAGAAAAACTGAAGGCTTAACCAGAATTCAACATTAAAACGAAACAACACCTTGCTTAGAAACCACAGGACTATCACAGACGTTGGGTGGCTGCCATCATATTACTTCAATGCAACAAGGTATTTCGAGAGCATGGATTCCCCCCCTCTCTCTCTCTCTATCAATCTATCTATCTATCTATCTCTAGTCCCTATCAGTTATTGTTTTATCCGTCAAGTTCTGTAAACACACGAAGGTGATGAATGTAATTTTTTGCTGGTCGGTTCATACCAGTGTGTTCATGTGAAAGAGCCCATAGGAAAATATCACTCATAATTTCATCTTTATTTCTCAAGCAGTGCTCCTCTTACCTTCCACGTCTTACTTGGATATTTTGTGAGATGGAAAATAAAGCTGATTTTTGTCTATCAACATTATTATTATTATTATTATTATTATTATTATTAGAGTTACAGCCTCTTTCAACTCCTTAATTGTCTCATAACGACAGACTGTGCGCTTAGGGAATAACCAAAAGTCCTAGGGAGCAAGGTCTGGACAGTTGTAACTGTCTTGATGCCCACCTTGGTCAAATAGTCTGTGACAAGGATGGAGTTGTGGACTGGTGCATTGTCCTGGTGGAAATGCCACTGACCTGATTTGAAGAATGCTGGTCTATTCCGACGGAATCTCTTCCTGAACTCCCTTAAAACCTCGACATAGAAACCCTAACCCTAATCCTTTGGCCAATCAGCTTGTTGACTTCCTTACACATCCCACACTTCTCATCATCCCTCACAGACTCCCTTCCTTCCTTGAATCTCATATCCCACTCAAAAACTGATACTCGATTCATGCAAGATGCTCCAAAAGATGTCTGAAGAATTCCATACGTTTCTGTGGCATTTTTTCCATGTTTAAAACAGAATTACCGGGATATTGGCCCAGCGGTTACAGTGTTCACCAATGGCCCGGGAGACCTGGGTTCAATCCCAGGTCGAGTCATACCAAAGACTTTAAAAATGGAACTTGATACCACCTTGCTTAACACTCAGCATTATAAGGTACGGTTCAAGGGTAAAGTGGAGCAATCCTGGGAATGGAGTAGCGCCCTCCCCTACACCTTGGTGTAGTAGCTGTCAAAAAGGGAGCCTTCGGGTCACCCTCGACTATGGTCGCTAACTTTACTTTACTTTAAAATGTCCTCACATCCAGGTTGCATTTTTGAAATTCACCAGCTGTGATAATATGGCTTTAGTAGGGTGTATTCCAATTGCTGCTTTAACTGTTCATTTGAAGCTGAAATCATAAAAATGTGTCAGTTATCTCATAATATGTATAGCAATAACATACTGAATTTTCAGGAGTCTACAACAATTCTAAATGCCTGTACAAAAAAGTCTGGAAACTTATTGAAGGTACCACGTATGTATAAAAAGGATTTGACCTTAAATAACTTACTATGGTTGATATGGCATAAAAAAACAAACCAAGTGTTGCAAATAACTAGTATATGTATGTATTCCCAATCAGCCATTATATAATATATTAAAGTGACCTGCAAGTGTGAATACAGTCGATGTTGTTGACAGATAGATTGATAAGATCGGTATGATCACCGGAATGTCATCATGCCCACAGGTGCTCTGTATCAGTGGATGTTGAGACAGCTGCATCCAGCCAGGGATGATATCAACAAGGTGATTGCCGAAATGTCACCATGCCCACAGGTGCTGTGTATCGGTGGATGTTGAAACAAGTGCATCCGACCGAAGATATCGGAATATCACCTTGACCTGTGGACGTGGTTGAATTCGGTGATGATGGCAGATGCATACGCCCACAGAACCAGGCTACTTACCAAAGCGGGTCACGTGAGAATTGTAGACTATATAAGTTTCCGAATTTCGGCTTAAGTCAGTTGTTTACTGGCTCTTCTCTCTCCCGACAACTCCTTCGTGTGCGCGAACTCTCAGCGATTGTTTTTCTGCTCCACACAAGTATCATCGCCAAGAATAAAAATATAATCTTATATTTTTATATATATACGTCTTCCACGTTGTTAATAACAACACAACTGAGATACAACAAATAGAAGTGTGTCTATATGTAAGACTCCATTATAGAACGTCGTTACTTCTCAAACAGAGTCCAACATTTCTTGTTTGTCTTACTTGGATGATCTGAGAGGTAGGAGATATAAGCCGTACATCAGCTTCGATTCTAATGAACCGCAATGATAAATTCCGCGTTTTTTAGGTCGAATTTACACAAACAGAAACAAAGACGCGCATACATATTGATACACACAGTCACACACACACACACACACACATATATATATTTATATATATATATATATACTCAATAAGCTGTCATTCAGCAATTATAAATCTATTTCACCGGACAACTCAATAAAAGAAACAGTATCTTCCGATAGCCAACACACACATGTTTTTTTTAAATATTTTTTCCATATATATATATATATATATATGTGTGTGTGTGTGTGTGTGTGTGTGTGTGTGTATGTATGTGTTCCCCGGTATGAGTGTGTCCCTCAAAAATATTACAGAATTAATATTATTTATTTTCCATGGGAAAATAAAATAAATAAGGAAAACACCCAAGTGATTATTTTAGACTTCAACAAAGGAAATAATAATTTCAGTCATAATTCGCTATAGAAATTTCATTAAATTTGCAATATAGTTTAATATTCAAAATGTATATCATGCATATTGTGTTGTCATTCAACAGCGCTTCATGAAGTTACTTATATATTTGACAACCAGTTTCTTTTATAAATTCAGTGTATTTTTGTTTTTGTTTAGACACTTTAAATTAACTGAAAAGCGTGATGTCTGTCAAGTTCATCAATAGACACATTAAATTTAAAATGGTTGTCGACACAAACAATCTTCATTGTAGATTGAAATCGTTCATTTTCACGTGGATATAGAGCCGATCACATAAATACACGTGTGAATTTATTCAAATTATTTTGAAATGAGGAAATAAGTAAGAAAGAGCAAAATAAATTGAAAACCCGATAAAATGCATATGAATATCATAAAATATCTAATGCAGAGTCTTATTTATAAAATGTATCCTCATATTTATTTCAAATACACTTCGAAGAATTCTGATTATATTATTATATTATTAGTTTCCTTTCAATCATGATGTATGATAAACCAACTGTTCAATTAAAGATGTGATTTTCTCAATATTTATAATTTGCCTTCAGTCATATGGTTTTAAGCAACTATTCTTATTTATGAATAATCAGGTAGAGAAGAAGCAATTGTCATATTCAGCAGCCCACCGACAGGTTGCTAAGCTGTAAGGTTGTTTACTTTGATGAATGGATGGATGTTAACGGCGTGTCAAGACGTATAGGATTATTTTATGCATAGAGGTTAGGGAACTGCGTTCATGGTGACTTCATGTTTATATTTCGCCGTAGTTGTTTCTTAATAGTTAATTGTTTTATTCTTTGTTAATTGCACACTGACCGATTGAATCTGATTTATTTCTAAATATTTCTCTCTAACTCAAAAGTGGTATCATAGCAAGTTCTATCTTTCCGGCTTAAATTGGACCTGGAAGTAACGGTAAATCAGAAGTTATCAACTCTCCCTAAATCACCAGAACAGCACATTTTTTTGTGAGAGGAGATTCTTATTTTTTCTGAAAGGGTTACAGTCCGAGTATTCCAAGTCACGCCTACTGGGTGGTTGACGATTGTTTCTCAGTCAATGTTTTCCCTGCATATGCACTTATTCAGCTAGTTGTCATATAACTTCGACTAATAGTTAATGACTAAAACACAAGCTTTATTGACGTTTTCGGTGGCCTTTAAGTAACTTTTAAGTAAATAATAATGTCTGAAGTTTTTAAAGCTCTAGATAGGTCGTTAGCTACACTCAATAACGCTATTAAAAAACGAACGTAAATAAAATGAGGTGAAAAATAATTATGGCTTTAAATAACTAGAAAGAAAAAGAGAAAAGGAAAAAGTAAAATACTTTACAAAAAATGAAAATAGAAAAAAAAATAAGCCAAAACCAACAAAATGTCGATTGTATGACAAGACCTTTGTTACTTCAACATACGGCAGAGTCAGACAGTCCGCAAAAACACGACCAAACATGTCTCTACGGTTGTCAATGATAATGAGAACGGCTATAAATAAGTTGGTTCATTCTGATTCATGTCCGGGGAAAAGAAACTAGCTTGTAAAAAAAATAAAAGATGGGATGGGGTTTCATTCATTAAATCAATTTAAGATCGTACTTTGTCTCGCCTGTTCGTGTAAACAGAAGAGTTGCTTCGGATTTAATCATTCTTAGGCAAACAAGACGGAAGGGTCATGTGAATAGCTTTCAGTATACGAGTGACGATTGATTCTGGCTAGAATCACAAGCTCGATTCGAGAACATAACGATATAACCTCTTCATGGTGTACATTATATATATATATATATATATAGTAAAAGAAAAAACAACAAATCAGTTAATCCACTAATAAAAGCTAAATCGGATGATGACTCTCAAGTTTGACATGTTTTTGATGCCAAATATTCATCATCACAAATCAAGAGATCCCCACCAGCACCTGTGCCAGTAGACTTTGTTGATTTCTCGTGACATTATACTAATGTCAGATCAATCAGTTCCTATAATCCTTTGTTTTATTCACAGCAACAAAGTATTAATTCAACGATGTAAGTTTTACATTAACAGACTAGATGGCACGCCAATTCACTGACCGGGTTAGAAGAGTTTTTTTTTGTTTTTTTTATTTTTTTTACAAATAGTAAAATGGACAATGGATGAAACTGATTATTTCCGATCAAGTTAACTCGGAAATCAATATTTAATAATTTTTCCATAGTTTGATATCACCTGATATTACAAGTAATAAGCCTTTAAAAGAATACAAAGGTCGGTATGACTAGGTGGAAAATGGGATCTATTGATAATTGTGAAGGAGGTGAAAATTTCATTCGCTGGACAAATGGTATGAGCACAAAGCAGAATGAATCTTCGAAAATGAGAAACATAAAATTCACAGGAACTTTCAGATACAAATAGATCATTGATTCCTGGCTAAAAGACCAGATTTCATATAAAATAACTGGAGGAAAAAAATTATCTAGTGGATTTTTCCATTCCAGCGGGTAATATGGTGAAAAATAAAAAAGTGAAAAGATAGACAAACACTTGGATCTTACCAGATACCTGAAAAAGCAGTTGAATATAAAGGTGATGGGGATACTGTTGGTGCGCACGAAATAGATAGCAAAAGCATGAAAACGTTACGAGGGGAGTGAAACTTTAGAAGGAAAATCGAGAACGTCAATATTACATCGCTATTAAAATCAACTTAGATAATTAAGAGTCCGTGAGAACGGAGGAGATTTGCAGTCATGCAGTATTCTTATATATTACTAATAATTCGTTGGTAAATATTTGACTTACGCTACGTTATAAAGTCTACAATCATTGTAAACTGGTAAACACTGCAGACTCTTTCTATATCACTGGGTTTTTTTAAGGTTCACACTCATATTAAACAGGTAAACACTTAATACTTTACGGAATTATCACTATTTAAAAGCAATTGTGTAAGTGCAGTTTTGAATAATTCTATACATTATGAAAACAGATCCACACTTCATGCGGAAGTGGGAGTAATTCTCCGCTACAGACTTACCAGAGCTCTAGAACTTGAGGGGATGCACCATAGAGTCATTCTCAGAACAAAGTTTATATATTTTGCATATTTTTCCATTATCTCTTTTCTATTTGACTACGTCTACTTCCTTTATCATCAAATGATTTTTATATTAATTATCAATAATATAGCACAATCAGCTCCATCACTTTTCTCTTTTAATCGTCTCTCTCTCTCTCTTTCTCTCTCTCTCTCTCTCTCTCTCTCTCTCTCTTTATCTATCTATCTATCTGGTGTCTCCTCTCGATAAGAAAGAATGAAAAATACAAAACCGACGACCCATGCGTCTACACATTCTCCCCGACCTGAAACCACCGAGATGCGTAATGAATTATAACTGAAAACATTTCAAAATGATAGACAGTCTCGGCCCAAGTTCTAGCTGAAGAGACAGTGAATAAAACAAATGAAATGGACATTTCGCACGCCCTGTACCTCCGCAGTTCTCTCACACTTTCTTTGTTTTCGTCTGCGTTTTTACGCGCCACAACCAAGTGCTGCATTGAATTATTATCAGAGAGGCGACGTGCTGGCATAAATGCACTTAACTTTAATGTGTCTCAGTATATAGACCGGCTAAAAACGCAAAGACAAAATCACATTGTTTCTTAATCTTCTGCGTATAAGATATTTCTCTAAGCCGATTACCGGATATATTATAGAGGGTTTTCTGGGTTTGAAAGCCGCTACTAACAAGGGCTACCGATGTGATCTGACATGAAAGATAGTACCAAACGATTCAACTTCTTTTTCTCAATCATTTCATAGAAAAATGCTAAATATTTTTCCCTGTTATTAAAGAAGAAAATTATCATCTTTGTTGATGTCTACTTTATTACAAAAAAACACTCATGACATTTTAAAACTGTTATGATTAAAAGTAGTTATCTACTAAGCTTTGCTTAGATGAGGCACAAGGCCATATGTGTTGGACACTAAGTAAAAAACTCACGTGTGATGGTTTATTAGTCTAGCTCGTTCACCATTACACCATGTGAGGTTCTACGAAAAATATCCTAAAAACTAAACGTAGATTTTGTATAAAGCTTCAAATATGAGACACCCAATGAGGATCAAAATCATTACTCGGTAAAAACTGATATACAAAATTAGCTTGCTAAAATTCACATTACATCAAACTCTCTTTTAGAACGCGTTGTAATTTTCGAATTTTGCTTAGTTGTAGTACAAGACAGGATGTATGGGGGTACTCGAACTCTATAGTAATGACTGAGGTTTACTTAGCATTATATCGAGCGAGACTATCTCATGATTATAATTACTTGATGTAATTTGTGATCATATTGTGACGTAACCTTACCGACACCACTTCGTCTTGAATATCAATACACGCAACATTTCTCAATTACAAAGAGGACACTTTTGGGGGGGGTGATACGAAAATTTAATAGTAACATTTCAAAGTAGTCGCCATCTAAACGCGTGAGAAAAATAGACTGAAAAATATTAGTTGTTACGTTTAAACGCTGTGAGTTTCATTAGTGATAGACGAACGATCAAAACACAGACTTCCATTTTTGCCCTACTCGTCTTTTCGTCCCTTGAAGGCCCGAATTAAATTGGCTGTTCTTGACTCTTAACTCTGAAGTGTGAACTCGACTGACCGCGAAAAATCTCCCTCCTTATATAATATCTTGATTATTCTCCTTAATTAATGATGATAAGAACACCTGTCACAAAAAGAAAACTTTCTGTGGATCCGACATCTAAATCAATCGTCATTGAATTCAAAATGTGTTTATTTTAAACTTCATGATTGCCGCAGATTTCAAACACAGCCTGACAACACCATCAACGCACCAGTTGATCTTTTGCAGTTGACCTTTTGCCTTACACTTCAACTCAAATATTTTAGCTAACTTACAATTTATTGCTCTAAATTAATTAAATAATTTTAGTATATCCCATTCTTAATCATATTATAATAGTAATCATAGTAATGCGATTTTATTTTTTGTTACATTTTCTTTTTAATTTTATTTTGGGTTGCAATGTTTTAATACTATTTAGTTGTGAAATGAACGAAAGCTAAATAACACGCAATAATACCTGTTTTGATACCATGTTATTGTACAAGGAACAATTAAATGGTAATACATTTTTTGTTCTGAAAAAAATTACTTTTTTAAAAAATAGTAGAGGTGTACTTATTTTGGGGTGATACTGTATGTAATGCAAAGCGCAAACTACAATACTTTTGATGGGAAAATAATATTAAAAATCACAGGAAAATCAAACATTGGACATCATTTTATTTTACTCATATGATGTGAGTTAAAAGAAGAGAAATTAGATCGATCAAAAGGAAAAAAAGTCATAAAATGTTATAAAAAAAACATTCAGCAGGAAATTGTCGCGATATCGAAAAATTTATCGAATGATGAGGACATGAAATCCTATCTGGTGTGTTGTCTGGAAAATAATGGTTGATTTTAATAAATATTTATATGCAAAATTGGCCCTTCTATTACGTTTACAAAGGATAACGAGGAAAGTGAGACGTGTTTTCAAGGACATTCTACGAGTTAGACTCCATGTCTATGAACAGTCAACGCGAGAAAGAGTTATAACAGATACAAACAGTTCATTGTTTTATATAATATCAAAAATCAGTGAAAAGCGAAAGGTTAAGGCCCCTGTTGCAGAGTAGACCTGATTATTCGTTCACGCTGAAACCAGCAACAGAAAAACTAAAAGTATGCTTGAAATTATTGCAGATTTAACATCATTAATATCGTAAAACAGAGATCATTAAAAGCAAGAAGTAGAATTAGTTATTATTGCAGTACTAAACAAGGAGTACCACGGTTTAGTTTGGTTTAGTTTGGTTTGACATATCAACCAATGTAGTTTATTTAATGCCAAATCCAGTTTATATATATATATATATATATATATATATATATATATATATATATATATATATATATATATATCCAGACCCTGAAAAAATATCAAATCCGCGATGTGAAATAATAGCTAGATGTAGACATAGGAATAAATTCAAACTACAGACAAGTTATCATAGATAATGCTTAGATAAAAAAAACAACAACAACATAGGATTAAATTGAGATTTAAGGTGAAATGAATAAAAATAAAATAAAATAAAAAAAGATAAGAAGAAACCATGTGATGTGTACGTACTCTTTAATGGAAGGGTAACTGAATTAATTGGCACGAAAATAAAATTTTAAATTCTAAAAAAATTAATTTTAAATTTTAAATTTAATTTAATATAAGTATCACTGTATCATTACGTAAGGTTATTAAAGAAAGTTGTACTTCCCTAAATTAGTATTAAATCTGGAATTTTAAATTGAAATGTACTTAGATTTTAAAAAATTAAAAAAATAAAAGAATTAATTTACTATAATTCCAAACGGCAATAAAAAAAAACGGAATGGGCTGAATGAGGAGAAAACTCTTCACTCCCCTTCTACCCACTCCCACCCTTCTTTCCTGTGTCTATTCTGAATTATTTTATCCATTAGATCTGATGAAGTCCGTATATATTTGTTGTTTTTTATTTATATCAAAACCCATAATAGAACGGAAATAAATTTATTATCCTAATGTGACAGGTTTTTGTTTTTTCTTAAAGATATATATATATATATATATATATATATATATATATATATATATATATATATATATATATATATGATTTGTAAACTTGAGTCGACAAAGTTAAATAGTTCCAATTATTGCTAACAATTCAATTAAGCCTCTTTCATTTGTTTATTCACATTTAAATGAACAAACAGTTCTATGAGAAACAATTCAATTCAGCGAAAGTCAGCAAAGTTAAACGGTTCCAAATATTGCTATTTATTACTAACAACGCAATGAAACATCAGTCATTTGTTTACACACGCTTAAATGATCAAACAGTTCTATTTCAAGCAATTCAATTTAGCATATTTGCACTCAGTTTAAATGTCAAACAGCTCTATTTGACCTATATCTAGGACCTGACGTGGTGCTACTACTCTGGGCCAGAGTGGAACTGTGAGTGATGGAAATAAATGGTTATTCCTCATTCTCAAAGCTCCAGTAATTCTAGAGCGTCACCATCATTTCATTTTGCGACAAATCCTGGGCACTTTTTGGGGAGGTCATACCACTCTGCCGAATGGGTAATAAATGACACTAAACTGCACTCGGTAGTCTTGCTCTAGTTTTAGAGATCAGTTCTTCGTGTCTCTTCTTTCCCATAACTTCCAATCCTCGCTGACAATAGGGATATCACCTGTTAGGCTCTAATCTGTAGGTCAAATTGATGTTTGAAAATTATTAGTAAGGTAGAAAAAGAGTTGAAAACATAAGAGTGGGCAAAGTATTTGAATCAAAAAAGTTATTTGAATCATTAATTACTTACAACTAATTATTTTTAGATTAATGAATGCGCATAATTGCTCATATAAACGAGTGTCTTCGGTCTTAAATAACCCAATAAAAAGAGAAATGCTGTAAAACCAACCAGCCATCCAACAAACAAATCAATATCGTAAACAAAGAGAAGAAAAAGTATCAGTGGATTTTAAAAGTCCCTACAGACTACAAAATAAAACTGAAAAAAGATTGATTTAAACGGCATTTCAACTTGTCAAGAGTTATTTTAGCTCATTGTGAGTTTATGTTTACATTTTTGGTGTATTTTTTTTTTTTTTTCGTAAAGAATTTACATTTTTTCTTTTTCCTGTTTTTGCCCGCGGTTTTATACAAACATTTATTCAAGCAGATCTATTGACCTCAAAGTATGAGCTTTACAAATATTACAACTCCGAGAAGAGTGAACCTAGAAATAATGACAATAACGGTGTAAACCATGTTCTTCAGATCTCCAGAGCTTCACTAACAGATTCACATAAGTGTGATATACAGAACACCCTATTTTTCTCCAGGGAATGCAGTCAACACATGATTTATTTATTACTTGGATGACACTTCATTCACCATTACGGACGACGGGTAATTAGCGTGCTGAGATGGAAATTTCAACTCCTCTAGTCAAGCGCTTCTCGTTGAACTTTCAATCAAACTTTCCAATTCCATGTGATTATTAACATCCAATAAGAGTCACGTTTTCATTTGATCCCAGGGTTGCCACATATCGCTCGAATCCAACAGCTTTTTTCACTACCTTTAAAATTAAGTTTCATTTCATAACAAGCTATAGATTACGCGAAACTATTATTTAACACACGAAATTGAAGAAAGGTGAAAAGGTGAAAAAACATCAAATTCTCACCGAAGAAGGGAAGAAGTGGAACATACGATTATCATGCTAACAACCATAGCTAGAGAAGTGAACACACTGCAATCAGAGGTAGACGAAAGGCGAGTGAAATTTCGAAAATACAGATAATATCATAGGTGAGGGGGGGATATCGAAATTTGAATCGATTGACATCCATGTAAACACAATTACTAACGGGGACAAAATATAGTTTACTCGACAACAATCTCTTTATTCCGCACTCTTCTGGTCTGTATTGTCGCCCTCTACTGCCCGACAGATTCCGGACCAGTATTCCGCTACAGACTGTCACACTGTCAATCCATTTGACATGACACCAAACACGTTTTTTAATTCTGTATTTTACATCTCAGAGGATCATCTTTGACGCTTCCTCATCAGAATCTCATGCTCCATTTCTTAATATACGAAACAAACGTTCTCTGATATTCTCACCAAATATTGGGAGATTTCAATAAAAGTATTCATGTCTGTCATTCAAATTCAAGGGCCACACATAGCAACCCTCTAGATATTTTCTGTTCATCACATGTATGCTAATGATTCACTGTCAAACTAATAATTGTTACTTTTGGCTGCCCAGATTTCATCATTTTCTCTTGTTTATGGCATGCTCTTCATGACTGAACTTTATTGATTTTGATATCAGTATTTGAGAAGCTGAGACAGACAGTAAGCAAAGACTGAATACTAACAGACAGTTAACTAACTGTATAAGTAACGTTGAATAGTTCAGATGAGAAGACAAAATAATACGATGAGTTAAATATGGTTATTCATTTGAAATCACGAAAACTATCCAAGTTAAACGAACCAGACTTGCGGGACACTGCTAGAGAAGAAGGGACGAACTCATAAGAGACATGCTTCGGTGGACCCCCGCCCATGGACGAGCAAAGGTAGGACGACCAGCTAGAACCTACATACAACAGCTCTGTGTCGATACAGGATGTAACCTTGAAGATATACCTGAAGCGATGGACGATTGAGAAGGGTGGCAGGAGAGGGTCAGGGAGATCCGTGCTGATGGCGCGACATGATGATGATGATTTGAAATTGTACAAATGCCATTTATTCGACACAACAGACAAATGCTATCAAGAAAGGACAGTAAGATGATTTGTCAGAACTTTGAAAATCTAAGCCGAGCACAAAACAATCAACCAAATAAGTAGAACCAAACCTATTCTATCGGTGAAGCTTAAATACGCAGACAGAACTCTCTGTAGAGAACTAAGATCATCCAAAATGATTTTTTTGGTAAAACACTAAACTATGGTTGGCCACGTGCCTCCAGCACTAGAGCTACGTAGAGTATTGAGTACCCCTAGGTTAATATGATTCCCTATGAAGGTTCCATATATGAGTCAAATAGATCTGTTTAAAAGATATTATTATTCGATATGACTGTGCAAACAAAATACTAAATAAAAAAAGAAATATTCAATTATGTCCAAATTATTTGCATTAGCAAATATTAAGCCATAATGTTTTTAAAATGATTATTACTAATTTTTTGAAACCATATAATTTCGTAAATTATATACATAATAAAAAAAGAAGGAAATAATAATAGATAGGGATAATTCGAAAAACTAAACCAAGAGCAATTCTAGGAACAGAAACTTACTTGAAACCCTGTTATTGTTTGAAATACATTAAAAATAAGAGTGTAAAAATGATTAGTATTATATAGGGATTCTTGAAATCCTATAAGAGCCGGTGTGAAAAACTGTCAAGGAGGAAAATAAAAAAAGATTAAGATTCCAACACTTGCTAGCTGCGAAATAGAAATGAAATCTTTGTTCCTACTATCCATTACTTGGGAAGAAATGGTCAGTGATATTTCTTTAATTTGAAACGCATACTGATTTTTTTCACAATGGGTGTTAAGTGAAATGTGTGCCGATATTTTGCAATTTAAAAGAAGATGACTATTGATTTTAACTGTTTTTTCAGCTGAACTATCCCAATAAGTATGTGAGAGATTCTGAAGGTTTTATTTTCGACCTGTTAAAAATTTTTAATTGGTCTTTGTCAATGCTTAATTTAGAGTAAAATGAAATTACTTAGATGACTTGAAGGTACTGATGAGGGTAAACTAAATACATTCACCATTACCATAGGAAATTATGAGGAAGAATTTAACTCCAAAATCTGTAGGGAGAGTTTAATAAACGTGACTCTAATAATCAATAGCAAAGAAAGCAATAAAATGACGAAACGGAACTACCAATAAATAACACAGTAACTAATCTTAGGAAGTAGATTATAAAAATAGCATCTCGGTGGACATTAACTGAGATAAGACTTAAACATTTGGAAGATTTTTTTTGTGAGTCGTTGAAATATACTTTCTTTTGATATGGGTTCTTGGTCACATCTGTGTCAGGCCCGCAGATAATAAACAACCCCTGGGTCTGATATTGCCACAATAGACTACCCATGAAAAATGACAAATCGAAACATAATTCAACATGGAACCCTAACAACAAGTTTGGGTGACATGATCAGCAGATGCCTCTATGATAGCCAACAGGGAACCTGTGGCATCCTGCAAATGTTGGTTGTTCTTCTTTCAGGTACACAAACAATTTTTCTCTTAGGTACACAAAAACGAACAAATCAACAAGTCTAATAAGAGACCACAGCGGAGAAAGTAGACTAGGGAAGATAACAAACTAGCTCTGTACTGTTATTTCAGTGGTAAACCTACAGAAAGAGGATATAAAAAGAGAATGATAGACATTGGGATAGATTTTGCTAGACTTAAGACAACAAATCTAAGGTTCGATTAAGAGTTTAGGATAATAACAAAAAATGGTTGGTTCTCTGAAACAGAAAGGGCGCCGCAAGGGGACAAGAGACACAGGCTAGCTATTGTATATAGATCAACACGTGATTAACGTGAGTAA
Source organism: Sepioteuthis lessoniana (assembly GCA_963585895.1). Classification (NCBI taxonomy): domain Eukaryota; kingdom Metazoa; phylum Mollusca; class Cephalopoda; order Myopsida; family Loliginidae; genus Sepioteuthis; species Sepioteuthis lessoniana. The sequence continues at coordinate 78,925,479 of OY757911.1, forward strand.
ACTGAGACAGAAAAATCTAGCTACGGCCTTAATTGACAATAAGAAGGCTTATCATATAGTCTTCCAAAGGTGGATAGTATACCGTCTCAACAAATAAAGTTTATCGAGAAAACCATGGAAACCTGAAGAGTGGAACTGACAGCAGGAGGAAAAAGATTAGCGATGGTAAATAGACAGAGAGGCATATTCCAGAGAGATACACTATCACAATCACTATTTGTAATAGCGAAGATGTCACTAAATCACATTATCAGGAAATGTACTGCTGTATACAAACTCAGTAAATCGCGAATCAACCTCTTAATGCACATGGGGTATATCAAATATTTTGCCAAAAACAAAAAAAAAGAATTGGAAACTCTATAACAGACTGTTAGAACATACTGTCAAGAAATAGGGATGGAATTTGGTAGAAACAAATGCGCCATGTTATAAATGAAAATCAGGAAACAACACATGCTATTAAGAATCGAACTACTAAATCAAGAGAAAATCAGAGCACTCGGAGAAAAGGAAACCTACAAATACTGGAATCAGACACCATCAAACAAATACTGGAAGCTGACACCATCAAACATGTGGAAATGAGAGAAAAAAATAAAAATGAGTATCTCAGGTGAACAAGAAAACTACTCGAAACAAAACTACATAGCAGGAACCTCATGAAAGCGATAGATATTGGGGTAAGCCCCACGTAAGATACTCGTGACCACTCTTGAAGAGGAGCTGAGAAAACATTAAACAAATAGACCAGAAAACAAGAAAACTAATGAGCACTCATAAGGTCTTGCATCCAAGAGTTGACGTTGGGAGACTATAGGTGTCAATAAAAGGAGGAACAGGCCGTGCCAACACTGAAGACAGCGTTGGCACATCGATACAATGACTCGAAGACTACTTAGAAAACCACGGAGGAAGACTGATCACAGCCACCAAAAACAATACTGACGACACGAACATTAGTAGAACAGGAATAACCGGAATACTAAAATGGGAAGAAAAGCAACTCTATGGATTTTTAAGTGACTAAGAACCGACATATCTCACGAGAAAACGTGGACGTTCATGAGAAAAGGAAACTTAAAGAGAGAAACTTAATCTTCCCTAAGAGTAGCAAAAACAACGTCATAAGAACAAAACATATCAAAACAAGAATACGTAAGACGCAATAAAACAGCAAATGTAGGTTACGTGGTGGAGAGACGAAAGAATTGATCAAATATTAAGCAAACTAGCCCAGAAAGCGAATAAAAAACAGTGGAACATGAAAGTGATGATAACACCGAACATAGAAATAAGAAGCCGAGTTGGGACAATCCAAACTATGGCATTGCTGAGATCGGCCAGAATACTGAGAAGAGTCCTGGAGACTTGAGGAGACTTTTAACTTAAACCCCAGCGAAAGACCATTAGCTAATAGGCGATAACGAATCGATACAACGACTCGAAGACGACATAGAAAAGAATCAAGGAAGATTGATTACAGCATGTAGAAGCAAGGCTGACGACACGAGCATTAGCAGAACGATAATACATAGAAAACAAAAGTGGGAAGAAAAAAAAACTCTGTCAAAGGGTTAAGCGACTAACAAGCCACATCCCACATGAGAAAACGTGGACGTAGTTTAGAAAAGTAAACCTTGAGATAGAAACTGAAATCTTTTCCAACAGCAGCACAAATCAACGCCATAAGGACCAACCATATCAAAGTGAAAATAGATAAGACGCAGCAAAACAGTAGATGTAGGCTATATGGGGATAAATACGAAACGATCAATCATATAATAAGCCAATCCAGTAAACTTGTTGTATGGCCACATACATATACATAATACATGCGGAACGTAGACAAACATAATAACAAACATCAATGAACGAACGAATACACTTCTTTATAAAAATATATCTCTCACGCTTTATTCTCGAAAGGGTTAATGTTGGTTGTGTGTGAGAGGTGAGGTGGAGACAGGACAGACTGCTATATTGACCCCAAGATCTTTTGACCATACCAGCACTTTTTCGTCCTCTTGGCTGGGTTGCTCAACCATAGGCCAATGGGGGCCCAAAGCCCTCCGTCTGCAGCTGGCTATCAATTCGGCATCTTGTCACTGACTCCAACCCCAATTGACCCAAGCCTTCTGTGTCCTGGTTATCTTTTTGTTTGACGTCCCCCTGATTCCGCTGCTCTTCCTTTTATTTACACAGGTGCATCTCTTGAATGACGGCTCGGTCGAGGGTCATTATGTTACAAACTAGCACAGAAAGAATATAAAACTAGGACGCACGACTTAGTGAGCATGGTGATCTACTGGGAATTGTGCAAAAAAATTGAAATTTGACCACAGGAACAAATGGCATATATACAACCCAAAACCTCTCCTGGCGAATGAAACCCACAAACTCTTCTGGGACTTTGAGATATAAACAGATCCCATAATATTGGCCAGACGACCACACATTATGATAATATACATACAAGAGAGAAATTGTAGGATTGTGGACTTTGCTGTCCCAGCGAACCACACAGTAAAATTGAAAGAAAGTGAAAAGAGGGACTAGTACCTCGACCTTGTAAAGGAATAGAAAAAGCTGTGGAATATGAAAGTGACGATGATAGTAACTGTAATTGGCGCTTTTTGGTACTGTGACCAAAGAATTGCTAAAAGTATTGGAGCACTTAGAAATCACGGGACAGATGGAGACTGTCAAAACTATAGCATTACTAAGATTGGCCAGAATACTGAGAAGAGTCCTGGAGACTTTAGTAGATTTGTTGTCACTAAAACTCCAGTGAGAGACAGCCAGTTGACGCTGATATAAAAAAAAATCTCAAGGAGTAACATACTACTACTACTACTACTACTACTAATAATAATAATAATGATAATGATAATAATAAGGAAACTTTAAGAGAGAAACGGAATCCCTCCTAATAGCAGCACAAGACAACGCCATAAGAACCAATCATATCAAAGCAAGGACAGATAAGACGCAACAAAATAGTAAATGTAGGCTATGCGGTGACAGAGACGAAACGATCAATCACGTAATAAGCGAATACAGCAAATTAGCACAGAAGGAGTATAAGGCAAGACACGACTGGGTCGGCAAGGTGGTCCACTAGGAAATGGGCAGGAAATTTCAATTCGACAATGCAAACAAATGGTATATTCACAACCAGGCACCTGTCCTAGAAAATGTCTCGCATAAACTCCTATGGGACTTTAATATACAAATGGATCACCTAATCCCGGCCAGAAGACCAAACCTCATAGTAATCAACAAAAAAAAAAAAAGAGAATCTGCAAAATTGTCGACTTTGCTGTCTCGTCGGACCACAAAATAAATCTGAAGGAAAGTGAAAAGAAAGATAAGTACCTCGACCTTGCAAGAGAATTGAAAAAGCTGTGGCAAATGAAAGTAACGATTGTGCCAATTGTGATTGGTGCGTTAGGCACAATAACTAAAGGATTATTAAAAGGCCTGGAAGACTCAGAAGTTGGTGAACGGGTAGAGACTATCCAAACGACAGCATTGCTAAGAACGGCCAGAATCCTGAGTCGAGTCCTGGAGATTTGAGGAGACTTGCAGTCACTCAATCTCCAGTGAGAAACCATCAGCAACACTGATGTGAAAAACTCTAAAGGAGTAAATAATAATAATGATAATAATAATAATAATAATAATAAGCAAGTGTATGTTATGTGGTGATAGAGACGAAAAGAATAATCACAAAAAAAGCGAACGTAGAAAATTAGCACAGATATATTATAAGACTAGACATAACTGACTAGGCAAAATGATCATCTGGGACTTGTGCAAGAAACTGAAATTTGACCATACGAACAAATGGTATATGCACAACTTAGAATCTGTCCTAGAGAATGAGACGCACAAACTTCTTTGGGATTTGAGTTATAATAATCAACAACAACAAAAAAAGAAAATTGGCAGAATTGTAGACTTTGCTGTCCCATCGAAACATAGAGTAAAATTGAAAGAAAGCCAAAAGATGGATAAATACCTCAACCTTGTAAGGGAATTGAAAAAACTGCGGAAAACGAAAGTGATTGTTATACCAATTGTAATTGGTGCTCTTTGTACAGTCACCAAAGAATTGGTACATGGACTAGAGGACTTAGAAGTAACAGGACGAGTGGAAACTACACAAACTACAGCATCGTTAATATCGGCCAGAATACTGTGAAGAGTTCTGGAGACTTAAATTGACTTGAGGTGATTTGCAGTCACTCAAATTCCATTAAAAAACTATCAGATGACGCTAATACAAAAAACTCTCAAAGAGCAAAATAATAATACAGAGATCTAGTGGAAACCATCAAGACTACAGCATTATTTTGATTAGCCAGAATACTGAGAAGAGTATAAACACTTGAGGAGAAGTGTTATCACAAAGAGGAAAAGTGTTGATCATCCTGATTATTGCATTTAAAGATTGGCCAAAATTCTGAAAAGAGTCCTGGAAAATTGAGGAAACTTGCCGTCACCCAAACATTTGTGAGAAACTATCAGCTAACATTGGTATGAAAAACTCTCAAAGGAATAATAATAATGATAATAATAATAAGCGAATAGAGCAAATTGGCACAGAAGGAGTATAAAGCTAGTCAAGACTGGGTGGACAAGGTGATCCACTGGGAAATGTGCAAGAAATTTGATTTGACCATGCCAACAAATGGTATATGCACAACCCAGCACCTGTCCTACAAAATAACACACATAAACTCCTATGGGACTTTGATATACAAACGGATCACCTAATCTTGGCCTGAAGACCAGACCTTATAATGATCAACAAAAAAAAAAAAAAAAGAAAATCTGCAAAATTGTCGACTTTGCTATCCCAGCTGACCACAGAATAAAACTAAAAGAATGTGAAAAGAGAGATAAGTGCCTCGACCTTGCTGGAGAATTGAAAAAAACTATGGAACATGAAGGTGACAATTGTACCAATTGTGATTGGTGCTTTTGAAACAGTAACTAAAGGATTTTTAAAGGGCCTGGAAGATTTGGAAGTTGGAGTGGAGACCATCCAAACAATAGCATTATTGAAAACGGCCAGAATACTGAGAAGAATCCTGGAGACTTGAGGAGACTTGTTGTGACTCAATCTCCAGTGAAAGAATATCAGCTTACGCTGATGTGTAACACTCTAATGAGTAATAATAATAATAATATTGGAGGTAGGAGGACAAGTGGAGACCATCCAAACTACTACATTATTGAGAACAGCCAGAATACTGAGAAAAATCCTGGAGACTTGAGGAGACTTGCTGTCACGAGAGACGACGTTGGCATATTATATGTATCAAGAAAAGAGGGAGGAAGAGGACTTACCAGCATTGAAGTCAGCGTTGACGCATCGTTACAAGTCGGGGATTATATAGAAAAGAACGGTGGAGGGTTGATTACAGCTATCAGAAACGATACTGACAACACGATGGCCAACAGAATGACAATAACTAGCAAACAAAAATGGGAAGAAAAACAACTCTATGGACGTTTTAAACGACTAATAAACAACATCTCACTAGAGAAAATTTGGACGTGATTAAGAAAAGAAAACTCTAAGAGAGAAACCGAATCTCTTCTAATAGCAGCACAAAACAATGTCATGAGAACCAATCATATCAAAGCGAGAATAAATAAGATTCAGCAAAATATCAAATGTAGGCTATGTGGTGACAGAGAAGAAACCATCAATCACATACGATCGTGATTGGTGCTTTTGGTACTGTAACTATAGGATTATTAAAGGGACAGCGAGGACACGGAAACTGGTGGACGAGTGGAGATCATCCAAACTACAGCATTACTGAGAACAGCCAGAATACTGCGAAGAGTCCTGAAAACTTGAGAAGGTTTGTTTACACTCAAACTCCAGTGAAAACCATCAGCTAAAACTGATGTGAAAAACTCTCAAGGAGTAAATAATTATAATAATAATAATGATATACCTTTTAGCTTTATTGCAGATTTTCTAATAACAAAGATTAAGATGCTCCATAGTTGACAGCAATTGAGCAACGTTTTGCACTGCAACTGGTGTTATACATGTGGTAGTGTGGCCTACGATACTCTCAGGGAAGTGAGGAGGTGCTGCTTTTAAAATTGGATCTTCGTCGACAAGGCTTATCGGATTCAATTTTTGTTTACATAAAAATAAAAACAAAGATTTTTGTAGTTCAAATGGGCAGGGTATTGCACAGGTATAGTAGCATTGTATTCACAATTGCTTATTATAACTTTGTAAAAATTATGTATGTATTCTACACAGAAATATGGGCGTTTATGAGAATCTTTTGACCTTTTGATCTCCTGAGTGTATACGAGTGACTTTTTAAAGTGCCTCTAATTTTTTAACCTTATCTGACGAATCGTATCTATCGATAATTGTCTTTTAAACGTTTTTCTGGACCAGTGACGGGCTTTATCCTCTTCTTGTATTCAAAGTATCATAATCAATAATCAATATCCAGATACCTCTCGGTTTTATGTAAAGTGTAAGTTCGCTACACTACAAAAGAGAGAAAGTTATCGTTGAAAATAGAATCGCCGAACTGAGTTCGAATCCTAAATATGGCCATTTGTTTTTCACTTCACTCTGATTCGCTTAGAAAATCATGAATCAAGTTGTTTTTCCCAAACTGTAGGCAAATAGTAGATAAGGCAGGGTTGTTTTATCTTGGTTAGACAACCCGTCTAGAAGAAGGAAAACTGAACTCAAAGTAGCCCTTCTCTTCTGTCACATCTTGATCGTGGTAAATGGATCACGAAATGCATACATTATATACACGTAAGATATAGTTCTTACCGTCATTGAACGTTTCATTTCTTTCCACTTTCCAAATTCTGCATGTTGTTCCAGTGGTATTGTGATCAAGTCTGAAATACTGAGTAACAATTAACAGAATAATTACGACTGTGGGGAGCGACATTAAAGAAAACGTAAGTAAGATTTGCCACGAAGAGATAAACAAATAATTACCATGCTCTTACCAAATTCAGTTCTTTGATAGCCTCTTATATTTGTTTTTATCTTCTAATCAATGTGATAATGTTTCAACTTTTGGTATCTTTGAATGAACTTGGTAAATTTGTATGCAGGATTTCTGATCCTGAGATATGATGTCTTTAAATGAACTTCAGTGGACAAATTCTCGGGTATATCCTAGGTTGGGTCACGATAATCGTATTTGTGTCAGAAACAGCAAGTTTCAGTAGAATGACTCTGGCTGTCGGCCTTTTGACTTCAGTGTGTGCTGGTGATGGTGATATACCGCTCGATTCTTTATTGCAATTTCCTGGCACAACTGCTGACGCCCTCTACTACCTATGACATTGTACACAATCAGGGACTAATATTTCAAATAGGTTACTCACAGTTTTTCTACTAGATGCAGGGCCACTGATACAGAGTGGTTGTAATCGTCACACCATGATTGGCGTTCTATGGAAGATGTAGAAAGGCGTTTGAATTCTTCTCTCTTGCTTTATGGGGGTTGATGATCTTTAAGTCACCACTGGCAATCCCTGGCGTCTTTGGGATCCAAGTCTGTCAGTAACTGGAAAAATAATCTTCTAAAAACTCATTTATCTTAATCACATACCAAACTCGTCTCTCTCTCTCTCTCTCTCTCTCTCTCTTTCTCTCTCTCTCTGCATTCATTTCGTCTGTCAAAACAATTTCTCTTCCAAGAAGCAGGAAATAAAATACTACCCCAGAAATAATAGTTTCAGAGGAAAACAAAAACTAACTATTTCTAACATAAAAAGAAGTCTTATCTTGATGTGGACCAAACGATAGGATATTGTAAGTGAAACTAAATTACCAACGATAGCATAGCAAGCAAATGCATTAGAAGCACTTATGCATAGACAAAAATCGATATGACTCCAGACAATTGAAAACTGTGAATACGAAACTTTAAAAATTGATACAAATCTACTAACTGTAAATTTGAGACAAAGTGAGACTTAGTAGACATGATCTAGATGAAAATGGCTGTATATTGTGAAATGTACAAAATTGTCCAGTTATCATCATAAAATATACAATTTTATACGGCATTTTATGGTACAAACTGATAAGATAATCTAAGGCTGGGTGTAAGTATTTGAGAAGGAAATGGGGTAAAATGATCCGTACGATATGCCACTCAGTATTATTTACAGTACTCCGGTCAATGAAGAATATTGTATGAAAGCATTTCTTCCCAATATAGAATTAATATGATTTGACCAAGATGAGATCGATCAGAGATGTTGTTAAGAATATCTATAAAGAAAATTAGTTGATTTAGTTGTGTTGTTCTTTCATATTAAAAATGGGATAAAATAATTCTGGTTTTAGGATTCAATAAAAAATGCTGTTCATCGGAGAAGGAATATTAACGAGTAATCTTTTAAAATGCCATGAGAAGCATTTATATCAAAGCAAAAATTTATAAAATGCAGAAGAATAGCAAGTGTGGGTTGTGTGGAGACAGAGATGAAAGAGTTATTACATAGGATAATAGAGTAAACTGATACGAGAGAAAGGACTGCGTGGGAAATATGATCCACCTTGAACAATGCAAGTGATGTAAAGGATACTATGATAAAAAAAGGGATATGTGAAAACCAAAATCTGCCTTGGAAAATAAGACATATTATATCAGACGGAATCTTAAAATCCAAACATACCACCTCATCTATGTTAGAAGTTCAGACATAAAGAAAAGTTAATCTCAACAAGTGGAAGTGGCTGTTCCAATAGATTTCTCAATGTAAAGGAAAAAGTAAAGTATAAATCAACATGAATAATAGCATCTTACCAGAGAGTAAGAAAACCATGGAATATGAAGATGACAGTGATACTAATCACGGTTTGAGCACACGGAACAATCGAGAAAAATCAACAAACGTACCAAGGGTGAGGATGGGAAACTCAAAAACATTTGAAACTGTCCAAACTTATTTGATTGGAAAATACTTAGAACAGTACTACAGCATACGGACACTCATAGTCAGTTACGCTTTTGTTGAAAACCACAAGTTACTGATGAGGTGAATAACTTCCAAAATAATAATAATGATAATTGGGGTCGATTGATCTTCATTAAGTTAATCTTTAGGAATCTTAAAGGTGCTGTTTTTTCTCCTATTTGTGACCTGTCGAGTTGTCCTTCTCAGAAGAGTAACAAGTTACATCTGTGACAAAAACAAAGATAATTATCAACATCTGTGTCTGGTATAGCCACATTATACAACCCATAACGACAAATGACAAACCCATATCTAAATCAACGTAGGACTCAGATGACAGATCTCAGGGTCATGAAACGCAGGTGCTGTCTTCACAGCCAACATTAGGGATCCAGTTGTAATCCTGCGAATTTTTGCTGTTCTCATCTCTGGTACACAAAGAAATGCCGAAATAACCGTGCTTCTGAGAGACACCAAAGGAAAAAAATAGAATTGAAAAGACAATAAAAATGTAATCCACGGTTATTTTTAAAGCAATTCTACTCATAGTGGAAATAGGAAACCGATGTTGGAGATCTGGGCTGAAACCGCTAAATTTAATACCACAAATCAAAGAACTGCCAACCAAGCCAGGTTGATTTAAAAGAAAGGCTAATTGTCTGATTTTCAGTTATGTGTAACATACTCAAAAAGATCTCCCTAAATAAACTGAAACTCAATATATTTAAATCCAAACCAATCCAAGACTTCAATGTTCACAGAAGACAGGAAAAACGTAAAATTAATTTAAAAAAAGACCATGAGTAAACAGAAAACTTCATTACTATCTCTAATGAATGAAGACAAGTAAAAATCTATGTGCAGACCGAGAAAGCATATAAATTATAGATTCATAACCCAACGGACAACATCATTAAATTGAATGGTTTAATCTCTACAGGAACAAAATATTCTATAACACATAAGTAGCATCTCTCAAAAGAATACGAACAGAAAGACAAAATCTTGATGAGGAACGAGGATAGAAGGACAAATAAAGAAACAATGACAACAAACAAAAATACTCAGGTAAAACATACAAGAACACAAGGGGATAGAAAGACAGCTGCAGATATGTCTGACAACAAAGCTAGAAGAAATCACCAAAAAGAAAGAAGGGAGACTCTAAAGGTTATCAGACAGGTTCAAGCAAGACAAACAAAACAGGGTCTATCAAAATATTGAAAGAAAATTTTACCAAAAATTTGGTGGTGAGTGCACAGACAAATCTACAACCTGAAAGGGAAACAATTTTGGAGTGAATATGGAAAAAGAAAGAACATAACACAAATGGTAAATGGATTAATAAAATGAAAAAAAAAAGAACTTGATCGAGGGCTCGAGGAAAATATACACCAGAAATCAAGGGCAGTACTGAGGAAAAATACCAAATTGGAAAACATCAAGCCATAACGGAATACACAGATTCTGCTATAATAAATGCAAATCCACCCACCAAAGATTGGTCCTGCAACTGAGTAAATGTTAATTAGGAGCATTCGTACACGGTGGAAGATGAAAAGGAAAATTCCCTTGATATAGAAAGACCCTAATTCTTTACATAGATAGACTGATACGAAAAATCCTAACCGCACAGAAAAGAGAAATTTATAACTCACTGGTACGCCGCGGATTATTTCCAGGAGCAGAAAATGATGCCGCCGGGGAACAAAAGGAACGAATAACCTATTATGTATAGACCAGCACATTCTCAAAGAAGCCAAACAAGACAGAAAAATGTCTCCATGGATTGACAACTGCTCCTATGATATGGTCCTGCAAACGTGGATAATTAAGAGTCTGAAAATACCCACGATATCCTTCCAAATGCTTAACTTCGTCAAACATGCCATGGAAAACTGGTAAGGAGGAGGCCAAACTTATCTGAGGTAAAACTTATCTGAGGTAAAACTACAAATAGACATCTTGCAGGGTAACTCATATTCTCGACTGCTATTCGTTATACTATTGATACCACTTAACTACATAGGAAATGTCCTGGCTGCAAGTAATTTTCACGATTGCAGGAAAACATCAACTTATGTACTTGGATGATTTAAAGGTATTTGCGAAAATGAAAACGGGCTGGGCACCCTGATATAAACAATAAGAATATACAGTCAAGATATAGGAATGAAATTTGGAATTGAAAAACGTGTCATGCTCATAAAGTGGGAAGCGAAAAGAAATTGAAAGAATAGAACTACCAAAAAGAAAGAATTTGAACACTTGGAGAAAGGAAAAATGACATGTACTTGGAACGATGGAAAGAAAACACCTCATCATCGTCAGAACTCTAGACATAGTAGTATTCAAAAAATGCTACCTAATGGATTTTGCTTCTCCTGTGGACCACAGAGTGAAAATAAAATAAAGCAAAAATATAGACAAATTCGAGGATTTTGCCAGAAAACTAATGAAGCTGTGTAACGTAAGGGTGACAGTGATACCACTTGTAGTTGGAACACTTGGAAAGGCCTTCAGAGGCTTGGAAAGAAGACTAAAAGAATACGATATCGAGACCATCTAGCCATTAGTATCGTTAATAATACAGAGAAGAGTACGGAAGACATAAGTAGACTTTGTATCACTCAAACTTCAGCGAAAGAACACTAATTAATTAAATCCGATGTATAAAACCGGTGAAATAATAATAATAATAATAATAATAATAATAATAATAATAATAATAATAATAATAACTAGTTGAGAACAATGATCAACGTCAAAGGGAATGATTAAATTTTGAATATACAGATCAATTACATATGCACAGACGAAGAGCTGTCTTGAATATAGAACTCTTTAAATCCTCTAAACAGTGTAATTAAAATAGATCATAGAGTTTAGTTTAAAAAATTGGACTTGTAACAAAAAAATAATTGCATGTTTGCATATGGACTTCGTTATTTCTTTACAAGACAGGCTGAAATTAAAGAAAAATAAAAAGTAGATTAACACCGTTCCATTTCTAGACAAGTAAAAAAAATAAGATATAATTAAAAAAATTCCTAAAAAACCAAAGTCATCAACATTTTATTATTTCTAATGGAATATTATACGATCCATGTGTGGGAGGTTCCGAAGTGAAATGCCTAAACTGCAGGCTTGATGTCTCGAAACAAACTGGTTCGAATTCCACCATCGCTATTATATTTATTTTCTGACTAATATTATTGGGAAAGATGTGAATTTCTTTGTCCCTCCATTTATGGATTAAATAGTTTCCCAACTATTCTTCTACCTGGACAGCTCTGGCATGAAAAATCTCACGTAGGTTGATATTCCATTTAACAAAGAAATCATATACAATTCAGTGGTATATTATAGTAATATGTTTTACTTGACACAACAAACGAATAATGTGGAGAAACATTTTATGAAATCCTTAAGATTTTCTTTTTAATCCTATGATTTTTAAATCCAATTTTTTTTTCATCAGTCTTCCTTCTCCTCTTCGACAATTTCTGAACTTTGGAGGAAATACCAGGAATTAATTATTTTTAGAAGTGAACTATTATACAATATAAACATATATTATGTGCTAATATTGATTACCTTACAACTCTTAAACTAGAAACAAAAATGTTAATATGTAGCCGACCCCAGAAATAGGTACACCTCAAGTCTATATTTATGCTATTTTTTTTTCTTTTCTGATATTTTAAATTCTATTCCAATTGTAGAGTTTCAATACCGCAAATTTTCATCATATTTTGAATTTCCAAAAGTCTCCTCAACATAAATACTAATAAAAAGGTTATTGAAATCCAATAATAAACTCTTTTTGATTTATTTTCTTTTAATTTGGAATTATTTTGTCAACATTGTATCATATGAAATTAAATGGGATTTTTTTATATCATATAAACCTTTTTTCATTATCGATTTTTTGCAGATATCTTTAACTATTCAGAGATTTTATTCTGATTGAGTCTATTTTCACCCAAACTTGTTTTTTTCATACCTATTATATGCGGCCAGACATTGAGATTTTTAAGGCGACTGAGATTAGGATAAACAAGGTCAGACTAAATACACGTGTTGTCATTTACTAAACTTACTTTATTTCAGCACTGAGATAAAAGTATGGGTCACCTAGGGAAGACTAAACCCACTACTCACTTGTTGTCACTTACAACGCTTAACTTGGTTTTGTATCCAGACAGAAATATGGGGTACCCAGTTAGAATTAATCTCACTATGATTTGCCAGTACAGCCTGTTAATCAATTTACGATACGTGCTCCTACCGCACATTAAATTGGGCCCATCACCAAGTGAAGATCGAATTCACTATTTAGTAGTCGTCATTTAGTAAGCTAGGCTTACTTTAGCACTGATCCAGAAATATAGGTCATCCGTTGAGAATCGATAACGCTAACAACGTTTTCAATTCCCTGATTGTTAACCATTGCATCACGGATGATTCCAAAATAAACACGTGTGAAACTATATTTTTAAAATCTTCATTATCCACTTACAGAAATTCAAGTCACCCTTTTGACAAAAACATTCCTCCTTTTCTTTGCTGTTTTTGATACTTATATAAAGCTCTGATTCTCAAGTAAAAAAAATATTGCAGAGTACCCCTATATTACCATGACTCCCAGGTTGACTCTTTCATGGAGGACCCAAATTATGGATCAGAGAGATTTTTAATAAAAATTGTTCTAGAGGCCCGGTCAGCTGGGGATACAGAATACACCAACTGCATCTATGCAGAGGGGTAAGACTCCGCCAACGAGTGTCCGGGGGAGTGTCAAATAGAAATAAACTATGTAATTATGCTGAACTGAGTTTGAAATAAAACTATATTTACGTTTAACTGTGTGTAAACAAAAAAATTATGTATATACTAAACTGAATTGTTTGGAACTTTTATCAAAATAACTTAATTCGGCGTTAAATGACCCCAAAAAGGTTGATACGCCTTAAAACAAAACAACCAATCAACCATTTGTTCTTGCTAGGAATACTTGAAATTATGGGTTGAACATATTGTTTAAAAATTATTTGAACAAGATAGGAATACTTGAAACTGCAAACCAACGACTATTCCTCAATAGAATCATTAATATTGGATAAGAATACTTGATGCGATAAAATTAGGAGCGCTTAGAGTAATAGCAACTATGATTGGAAATGGAATTGCCGACTTGAGTTCAAATCATACCCGATCATTTTAAATCCAGAATCTAGCATGAAGACGAAGAAAAGGAGGAAGAATTCGGTAATATAAAGCCAGATGCGACCAATGATTTCAACAGTGAAACAGGGTAGAATAGTAGAAGAACGTGATAATGAACCACTAGAAGTGACTGTTAAAGAAAATAAACTTAAGCCGTGATAAACAATAAGAAGCCAAGAAAAACACAAAGAAAAACAACTGAGAATAATCAGGAGTAGCAAAAGAGCGACCAAGGGAATACGAGCTCTCAGGTTCGGCGAGGTATTTTATCGTATTTAAATTAGATGTTCTCATAAAAGTTGTTTTGAATCGAATCTCACTCTGACTTTAACTCTCCGTTTATTTTCGGTATTTTCCTTGATTTGTTCCCGTCGTCAATCCTCTGACTTTTTTCTGGCATAACTCTTTTCCATTCGGACTCTTTTCCTTTCTTGTCTCTTCACATTAGTTTTCTTATCTTTATAATCCTATTCTTCCTCTCTTCTTCCTCTCTTAATAACACATAAAGAAACAAAAAAAAAAACATGTCCACTCTCTTTGTGTCACTATCTATCTATCTATCAATCTCTTCTTTTCATCTCTTCACTGGATATCGTGCTAACAATAAGTAAAGTAAATTTGGCGACCATAGTCGAGGGTGACCCGAAGGTTCCCTTTTCAATAGCTACTACACCAAGGTGTAGGGGAGGGAACTACTCCTTCCCTGGATTGCTCCACTTTACCCTTGATACATACCTTATAATGCTGAGTGTTAAGCAAGGAGGCATCAAGTACCATTTTTTGAGTCTTTGGTATGACTCGACGTGGGATTGAACCAAATCTCCCGGGCCATTGGCGAACACTCTAACCGCTTGGCCAATGTCCGGTTAACAATAATTTACATTTATTACTAAGTTTCACTTCTTTCAAGTTAATCGTAGACCTCAAATTCACTTTTGCCCAGTCAACTAGGGCTGTAGAATACACTGACTGCTTCTCTGAATCGGTTTAAGACCCCCCCCCCAATGAGTGTCCTGATATGACACTAAACAATCTGATACTGAAGTTCCTGTGATAGTAGAGCTTTGGGGAATGCGGAGCAATCCTTCATTGCCATTGCTCCCAGGTCCACTCCGACCTGGGAGGGTAACGCCTGATAGAGCCCTATCAATGGGTTAAATTGAACTAACTTCATTCTTATGCTAGACTGAATTGTTTGAATAAAAATTGTTAGACTAAACGGAATAGCTTAAAATAGAAATGTTTTAGACAATTAAACTGTACTTACATTTAAACTGCGTGCTGATGCTAAACTGAATTGTTTGAAATGAAACTGGTTTTAAAATTGAAAATTCACTTATACTAAACCGAATTGTTTAATATATAACTGTTTTTGACATTTAACTGTGTGTAAACAAAACTAGCTGAATTAGAATTGTTTGAATAAACCGAAGAGTTTGAAATAGAAATGTTTTTGACAATTAAACTGTGTATTCATGCAAAACTGAATTGTTTGAAATAGAACTGACTATATGCATAAAAATGGATTTGGCGTTAAATAACATACAAAGGTTGTTATGCCATCAAACCCAACCAACCTACCGACTAATCAAATTCACTTTCCTTTTATTTTTTCATATGATTTGAAAATGGGCTTTATGCAAACGATAGATATCCAGTTTTAAAAGGAATACCCTAACACAGCCCCTCTCCTTTGCACTCACAGAAATATACTCAATTTCTTATGTACTCAGCAAAAAAAAGGGCCACCGTATCCCATGTCCCTTAAGAATTTAATGCATCTAACTCCAGATTTGGGTATGTACATAAATTTATAATCTTTCTCATAAAATGCCTTTTCATTTTCAATATATTTTTCATCATTGTTTCTCTACAATTTTGACAAAACTTTCTTTTGCCAGTCTCGTTTATTATCATTATTATTACTCACTCATTAGAACTTTTCACATCAGCGTTAGCCGATGGTTTTTCACAGGAGTCTGAGTGACAGCAAGTCTCGTCAAGTCTCTCGGACACTTCTCAGTATTCTGGCCGTTCTCAATAATGCTGTCGTTTGTATGGTCTCCACTCGTCCATCAACCACAAAGTCCTCCAGTCCCTTAACAATCCTTTAGTTACTGTTCCAAATGCACCATTTACAATTGGTCTAATTGTCACATGCATGTTCCACAGGTTTTTTTTAATTGCTTAGCAGGGTCGAGGTACTTATCCTTCTGTTCACATTCTTTCAGTTTTATTCTGTGGTCAATCGGGACAGCAAAGTGAACAATTTTGCAAGTTCTAGTTGTTTTTGTTGATGATTATTGCGTCTGATCTTATAGCCGAGATTAGGAGATCCGTGTGTATGTATGTCAAAGTCCCATAGGAGTTTATGTGTGTCATTTTCCAGGACAGGTGCTGGGTTGTGCATATACCATTTATTCGTATGGTCAAATTCAAATTTCTTGCACATCTTCCAGTGGATCACTTTTCCGACCCAATCATGTCTCGTCTTATATTCTTTCTGCGCTAATTTGCTGGATTCGCTTATTATGTGATTGATGGTTTCATCTCTGTCACCACATAGCCTACATTTGCTATTTTGTTGAATCTTATCTTATCTGGCTTTGATATTATTGGTTCTTACGGCGTCGTCTTGTGCTGCTATTAGGAGATATTCTGTTGCTCTCTTTAATTTTCCTTTTCTAAGACAGGTCCAGGTTTTGTCGTGGGACGTTGTTTATTAGTCGTTTAAACCATCCATAGAGTTGTTTTCCTTCCCATTTTTGTTTGCTAGTCATTGACATTCTGTTGTCCATCGTGTTATCAGTATCGTTTCTGATGGTTGTAATGAATCCTCCATCGTGTTTTTGAATATAGTCTTCGAGTCGTTGTATCGATGCGTCAACGCTGTCTTCAATGCTGGCTAGTTCTCTTCCTCCCTCTGTTCTTGAAACATATAGACTGTCAACGTTGTCTCTGGGATGTAAAACTTTATCCATTGTCATTATTTTTGTTGTTCTTCGGTCCATTTGTTTAAGTTCGTTTCTGGTCCAATTCAGAAAGGGTCCGCAATATCTAACGAGTTGTACAGCCCAGGTATTTATTCTTTTGATAAGGTTTCTGCAATTGAGTTTTGTCTTGAGTAGTTTTCTAGTTATCCTGAGATATTCTTTTTGATTTTTATTATTATTATTATTATTATTATTATTATTATTATTATTATTATTATTATTATTAATGCCCTCTCCATTCTTTCCTTTCTTTAAATTTTCTCGTTTATCTCAAAAATCCATATACTCTTCCTCCATCTATCTCTCTTCCCTCTAATTTCTTCAGCTCATATTTCTTGCCCTTTGTTTATTTGTTTGTTTGTTTTTGTTTGCTTGTTTCTTTCCATCTTTGCTATTTTTTTATGTCTCCTTCTTTACATTTTGCTTCTCATTTTTTTTTCATTTTTCTACTCTTCGATTTTGTTACTTTTCTCTTCTGCTATTTTTTCTTTTTATCATCTCTTACACCTTTCTCTCTTTTTGACTTTTCTCTAAAATCCATACGCACATTTTTCTATCTCTCTTTCTTCGAATTACCCCAGTTTCTATTCATAAGCTCACTTACTCTCCCTCCCATTATATATATATATATATATATATATATATATATATATATATATATATATATATATATATATATATACAGACTCTCTAATGATGGCACTTCCTCTTTTGACTTTGTACATTTCTTGTCTTCCCACTTTTTAATTTTTACACCTTTCTCTCTGCTATTTTGCCTTTACTTATTTTTTCACTCTAGTACCCCCCTCTCTCTCTGTTTTATTCTCTCTCTTTTTTATCTTAAAATCCATATACTCGTTCTCTATCCCTCTTCCTTCCATTTACGTCAGTTCCTGTTCATAATCTTTTTCCCTCTTTCTCTCTCTATCTATTTTTCTCCCCACTTCTTCTTATCACGCTATCAATCCTGCCCACCCAACTTAAATTTTGCGTCAGCATGTAGAATGCGTGACAGTGCAGTCAGATGTTTCACGTGTGAAGCCATTAAAGCGGGATTCAAAGCTGCCAAAAAGATTTCCAGTCGTCAGCTGAGTTACTTTGATTCTTCTTGACACCCCCGCCCCGTTTCTGTCCAGACAGGCGGACATATGCCAGCTAGACGGACTATCTCCATTTCTACATTACCAAAGAAAGCAATCGTGCTTCAGCGAAATCACAAACTGTCCATTAGTCCCCACGGAATTCGGTCAAGCTAAAGAGGATTTTTAATCTTTGCTTTTCTCTAAACGAACATCTTTTATATACTTTACTGTACGAATCTCTTGGAAGATGAAGACAATAATATAACGGGAATGCTCAGAAAGTAATACCTCCTATTCTACCACTTGCCAACGAGCCATAGAATATACTGACGGCATACTCTGAAGAGGTGCAACACTTAGTTTGTCACTAAACTGCATCTGCTTATGAGGTTCCCTTTCAAGAGATCTGGGAAATCTTCAATAATCCTTTGTTACCATTATTCTTCAATGACACTGGGCGATAGTCTCTGTTAAAATCCTATTTATGGATAAGATAAATCTGTTTGAACTTTCTCGTATCGGAATGATTGAAACCATGTAAATGTCTGTCAAGAATTGAAATTAATATTAATACCTAATACAATATATCTATAAACAAACAGTTATTGTTCAAATATATCAATTGATATATTAGAGAGTAAACTGACCAACTTTTATATTCGATATGAAATTCATTATTTTAAAAAGATTTAAATAGTTTTTTCCAAAAGTAGAAGCCGTTAATTTCTGATTGAGTTCAACTGAGTTTAATTAAAAGGAAATGAAATTTATAGGCATTTCGAAAGGTAGGTTTTCATTTGAGGATTGTAAAATCTGATGGCTAAATTCTGAGAAATGAGAAAATTATTTTTAACTGCGAATTATTCCTGGTCTGCTGAAGTAGACAGGCCATTGTTTGTGAGGCCATTATTTCCATCACAGATCAACATGGTTAATTCTCGACCATCATACGAAATCGCTGATGTATAAGAAGACCTCTGGAAATGAATAAAAAAAATTTGCAAATAGAAAATGCCCAGGTTATATATCTTAACAGAAAAGAAAAGAAAAATATCGTAAGTCAGCGAGAACCGCTCACCAGCCAAGAGCAATATGGCAATCCAGCATATCCTTAAAATCATATAATTGTATATAAATTATTTGCATTAGAAAGATATACTCGAATCTATACAAATATGTAAATTGTTTGTTTTTGAAGAGATTATAACTTAGCCAACAATTGATTATTAATCGCAATGGAAGGTTAAAAATAAAATTAATAAAGATTACTCTCAGGTTTAAACAAATCAATAAATTCCTGGCATGAAATAATCAATAAGGTAATTATATATCATTAAGCAAATAAAACAAACAAATCAAATTTATCTTGAGACACCATATATTCATATAGGACTTCAAAGCAGTTAGAATATGGTCATTAATGTTACCTAATAATATCGATTTTTTACTGGATTATATTCTGCAAGAATTAAAAAACGTGCCATATTTAATTTAGAAGAATTTTTCTTTAATAATTTTCAGATTTATGGACTATTATATAGTTGAGCGACCCGTTAGAACAGTAACTCTAAGCGACTTGGAGTTTCTATGCAAAACTTAGAAAAGACTAGAAAGAAATAAGAAACAGAGAAAGATAAAAGTATGAGATACCTCAAAGCAGTATAAATATTAGATGAAAATACTTGTTATCATGTAAAAATTTGAAGACAAATGATTATAAACTAATAAATAAAATACTAGTTTCTTGAAAGCAAATAATTTCATGAAATACTAAAAACATAATCGTGCGCAAATTATTAGACCTACTTGAAATTAAATGATTGCTTGAATTATTACTATTAAATATGAATGCTTTATATCTTATAACGGTTTAAATGAATGATAGGGGACAAATAAAAAAAATATGCCATAAAAAGATTTTTACGGAACACTGATAATACAATTATTACAATCAAACATTTACGAAGGTAAGAAATTTCGGTATTAATTAATATGTAAGAATTTTATATGTCCTTAAGCAAATAAACCAAATCAAACCAAATTATGTAATCTGCGACAGACAAAAGGTGCACAAAAGAATACATCAATTGTGCAATCTCTCATGGACAAAATCCTATATTCAAAGCAATAGCATTTTTTAACTTTTTCATACTATTCCCAATATCATTGTTACTATATTCACAAAATATTTGTTCACTCAACCCTCCAATCGATTCCAGGTGCCTTTTCTTTTGGCCAGTCATATTTAGATATCCCCATGCACAGACATCAGAACTCACTATAGTTTACCTCCGTGGATAGACGAGTTTAGTTAGATATTCACAAAACGTCATCGACTAGAAAAGTAAAATCTCCGAATGTTATGAATATAACCATGAAGATGGGACGATAATCTTAAATATGTAAATGACTTGAATAGTAACAACTCTTCATTAGAGAAATTTAAAATAATTTCTGGAGAGTCGATAAGATTGGCCATACATTTTAGCCAGCCATGTTACACTATTAAAATCTGGTGTGGTGGTCGCTCTTTTTTCCCTGCATTAATATCAGTAGGTGCATTTGTCGGGATGGAAAAATTCCATGACAAACTTTTGCCTTCTGGTAAGATGTCACATTGCTGGACTGCCTCTCAACTATCTTTCACAAAGTAAAATAATTAGTCATTGAACCGTTCGTCTTGTCTGGCCTCTGATATTGTTGATAAAATTAATAATACAGAAGAGATTCCCTTGAGAGTAACATGCCAACGGGTTCGTCGACTGACTGTTTTTATTATAAATGTATGCATAAATAATCCGGTTGACGGTATAGAAAGTTTTTTTTATACCTGAAAATTGTGCTTTTCTAAAGGTGTTACTGTGCATCCCGTATCTACTGTAATTTCCTTCAAAATAAATAGGTTTTACTTTTAGAACAAACTGTTGTATAGTAGAGATAACCAAACATACTGATATATAAAAATATAATCAGCTTCTTTCTTTTCCTCTTTTTGTCCAAAATGTACGAATGAGTAAAGTAAGAGATGGCCGAGCTGCACACACAGGGGCCGAGGTACGAATCTTCGGTGAAATCTTCCTGGTTATATAATAGGTTTGGTTTGGTTTGGTTTCTTTGTTTAATGGCATATCAACTCTTTTTAGGTTATTTAATGCCAAAGCCATTCTCCTAGAAGAACAGTAGTGGTACTATTTAACCCATAGCTGGGAGGATAAGGGGGATCATACCTTTCCCAAGGGTATTTGCCCGAAAGTGAACGTAATAGCGCAACTGGAGTACGAACTCGCGTACTACGATTCCGCAGTCCAACGCTTTAACCATTACACCACGAGGACACCCCCTGGTTATATAATATTTCCGATGCCCACGCAATTTCTCGTGGTTACGCCTCCAGCCTGCCTTTTATATGTCGTACGTCTCCTTCTAGCATGCCACCCCGGTAAATTCTAAAGAGCACATCTCCAGCCAGCCTGCCACCTACGCAATCCATATGATTATGCTTCTTTCTAGCATGTCACCTAAGCAATTTATGTAGTATTTCCACCGAGAACACCGGTGTCTTGCTTATTTTAGGTACCAAGTGGATTTCCTGTTTTTTCTTTTGCCAGAGCCCGACTTTTGCAGTTGTATCGACTGATGTCAGAGGGGTCTTCAAGTCAATATCCAACAATACCTTGCGTATATATATCTCAAGCTATAAGAACTTTTTAGAAGCGAGAGAAGAACTGATTAAAATTACAATTATACGTTCCCTAAGATTCGGTGATTTACTAGATTCTTTTATTCAATCAATGAATGAAAAAAATAAGTAATATTTTGATTTTGTTAGTTAACAGCATATAAAACCTTCATTGGTAATTTTGATATGAAATCTTTTTTAGAATTATGGTCTTCCGTTATTCATGTTATAAAAAGTATTCTAATTTTTATCTTTTTTTGCAATATCAGTGTTATAAGAGTCAATTCATTGAATTAGTTTAAAATCATTTTAAATATTATATTTAGCAGATCTATTCGATCCAGAGAGGGGACTCTACAATTAATCAACACTTCAGGACAGAGTAAACCTGGGAATAATGTCTATGAAGAAAAGACTCGCCACTCTTTAACGACCGTCCTTCGAAACAAAAATGAATCACACGCCCTTAATATAGCAATTTTGAATATGACAAATATAACCAATACAGTGACTACCTCCATTGATTTCATCGTTTTATCCATTATGTAGAATGGTCGTTTGCCTAATTATCTTTTCTGTTAGGCTGAGTCTCATTAATGGAAATCCAAACTTTGATTTTAAAAAAAATATTTGAAGTCATATGTGAGCAAATAGAAAATGGATTTGAAAAATTGGGAAGTTACTATCGGAAATAGACTATTTTGAAACCGCATCATTCACTTTGGAATCCAAAAAGGAAACCTTTTTAAAATTTCCATATCCAACTTTTTGTTCATAGCCCAACCCCACGTAATTCCTGGGAACTTTTTCCAAGATTCTGTGGGGCCACGTTAATGACAAGTTAGAAATCATTCTGACATTGTTTTCGGAAAATAGTTTATCAATATCCAGTTTCGGAAGTGTTTGTAGACATAAAATTCAAGAGGTGGTGGTGCTCAAAACCACACACACACACACACACACACACACACACACACACACATATATATATATATATATATATATATATATCCAGACAACAAGGCTATTTTCGGAATTGTTGACAGGTCTCTGCCAAAACATAATCGAGGGGTGCCACTGGTAACATACTAAAAGGCGAAAGTAACACCAAATAACTTTTGATGACAAACGTAGTCCAATACTAGGATTAACACAGTCAAAGTTGTCCAGAAATCGAACTTCTTGATTTTGTTTCAACTTCGTCACGAGGTTAGCAACAAATTCCGCTAGCCTTCTGTGCCGAAACTGTCCTTCCTTTGGTAATGAGCTTTTTATTGAATTGCTGGAGGAAGCGAAATTTGCATTCGTCTCAAGTTTATCTCACAGGATTTCCTTCAAACACGAGACCCGTTTAATTTGACTTGTGACTTCAGGAGCGACCGTGTTTCTTTTTCAAGACATCCTGCATGCCAGACACGTGCGTAACCGCATGGGTCCATGAGGTAAGTCATTTCTGCTTCCGTTACCAAACCACACACACACACACACACACACACGAAATATACATATATATATTGTAAATTGATGACCATCAACGATTGAAAAAAGTTTGATGAATCACAAAGCTATATGCGTCAGATAAAACTTAAGATACGATTTCATCAGATGAAAATTATTTCTGTTGCGTAGTTAATGAATGAAAGTGAGAGACACATACAAGGGAAATCATAATGAAAAATCGAAATCTTTTTGTACTGCTCAGCAGTTCGGTTTTTGAGAATTTATTGATGCATTAGACATTTTTAAAATATAAGTTTATTCTCAATCAATTTATTCATTTGTTTAGGTATTTGTTATAGCTCGATGAATTTAAAGACAATCAAATAAAATAGGTGAAATGAATTTTGCTGATTCTTTTAAAAACATCTTCAGCCCATTCGACTGAAGCTGCAGAATGCGCTGATATTATTTCTAAAGAAGAGTAAGACCCCACCGCCTAACGAGTATCCTGGGTATGAAACTAAACCCTCTATTTAACCCATAGCTGCAACATAATGGATTCCATACCTTTTCCCAGCGTATAAGCCACGGAATGAATGTAATCACTCGCCTGGAGTTCGAACTCACTTATGATGTCGCGGTCCATGAGAACTTCTCCACCCTTATTTTTTCTTGTTGTGTCAGCTATATTATTGTGCAAGGACTTGAAGATGTCACTTATACATTTTTTCAATATGTGAGAAACAGATTGAATTTAAAATCTCCATTGTCGACCGTTCCCAACAAATCAAAAACATTGCGTTTGGTTGTTAAATGTCAAAGGACTATGCTAGAAACTAAAGTGCTCGAATTAAACCAATTGGTCAACAACTGAAATGACTGATGATTTGTCCGAACCATTATCTTGCTTACACAGATAAGAATATCTTAGGAAATATAATTGCTTACAGAATCAAATACCAGATATTCCTATTAGAATTTTAATATTTTATGAGCAAATACGATATCAAGCAATCCATTTTACACGAATAACTTATATATAATTACCGGTTTTAAAATAAACATTATTATATATTACTCATTTGTTTGCATACAGGTATATGGTTTCACATATTTCTAACACCAATAAACTGCAGGCAATTTTAAGGCTTCAAGTAACAACTACAACAACGACAACAACAACAACAACAGCAACAAATAATAATAATAATAATATTAATAATAATAATAATAATAATAATAATAATAATAATAATAATAATGTCAAATCAAATAATGATAAGGTGAAACAGAATAGCAAATGTACATTGAGCGAAGAAAAAGATTAAACGATTATTCACATTGCAAGTGAATGCAACATATTTGCATAAAAAGATTATAAGATTAAGCACAACTGAGTGGGAAAGATAATCCACAGGGAATTATGCAAGGGATGGAAATTTAACCATACTCCCAATTGGTATATACACAAACCAGAATCTGTCCTCGAAAATGACACTCATGAACTTCGCGAGAGTTTTGAGATACAAAGGAATCAACTGATTCCAACCAGAAAACCAGACCTATGGATAATTAAAAGAAAAATGAAGAAGTTAATTTGTTGTCCTAAGGTTTTTGCCTTTCTGTCTGATTATCAATTAAAAATCAACGACAGTGAAAAGATAAACAAATACTTGAACATTGTCAGAGAAATAAAAAGCTATATATCGAAGGATGACTGTGATGCCAGTTGTAATTTGAGCACTTTGTACGATCCCCAAAATGCTCCGAAAAAAGCAGGCGGAACTGGAAATCAGAGGAAGAATCGAGACAAAGCAGACTACACTATTAATGAGTTTAGTCAGAAATTTGACGAGAGCACTGGAAACCTGAGGAGACTTGCTATCACTTAGATTCAAATGAAAGACCACAAGCTAAGTTGAATTTAAAAACTCGTGGGGATACAAATACTAATCCTAGATAAACAATCGTAGCTTCAAGTAAATATTCTTAATACAAATAACTTGCAGATATATATTTGGTTTCAAGCATTTTCATCAAATCCTGATAATTTTAAAGTATATCTGTTTGACCCATAGATTGGTCCTAATGATGTAAGTCCAATCCGTGTCAGTGTCTACCAGGGCGTCATGATAAAGAAGGTGTAATTCCATACTCTCTAGAGTACCAGATAAGGAGACTTGCCACGGGAATCTATTCAGTCACTCACCCAGGATACCTTTTTTTGTAAATTGGTGTGGGTGGTCTTACACCTCTTTAGGGTATGCAGTCCGCGTATTTTAATAT
This sequence comes from Sepioteuthis lessoniana, assembly GCA_963585895.1. Classification (NCBI taxonomy): domain Eukaryota; kingdom Metazoa; phylum Mollusca; class Cephalopoda; order Myopsida; family Loliginidae; genus Sepioteuthis; species Sepioteuthis lessoniana. Next base: position 78,951,176 of record OY757911.1, read on the forward strand.
CGATTGACACGGTGGTCATGACTTTGGAAACGGCCAGTATGTGTCCACCAGATGATTTGGGGAACATGAATAATGGATACATATATTATCTCTCCAGTCACGAATGGATATAAAATCGGAAATCGCCAAGGTGAAATCTGTTTAAGGAATCTTAAGATCGCATAAAAAAAAAACAATGAAACAAAAGATGAATAAAAACAAGTATGCCTACGAATTACTTAGAGGTTTGAAAAAGTATATTGTTTTAAATTTATATTTTAATCATCCAAATTTGGTATGCACACTTCTGTAAAACTATAAAAGATGGAACATTGTAGCAAGATTTTTGTAAGCGTAATAATATAGAAATGATCTAAATTAGGGAATAAATGATATGAACATTCAATTTGAAACTTTATAATGAGATGGGATTTACATTGATGCTTAATCAGATTGTTATGATTTCCCAATGAATCACTATTATAATAGTGTACATACACTCATTCATTGATTTGCAATTAATTATAACATATATTCTATGAATAGGATGTTGCTCGATATTAAATTTAGTAGCATTTAAATTGAAGGAACAAAAGAAAAAAAAGAATGAAGGAAAGAATTTAAGAATTAACAAAAAATCACGAAATAATCATGATAAAAGAGAAAAATAACCAAAAAATAATACCAAAGAGAAGCAGAGACATATAGACCGATAGACAGGAATAAAGAAGGAAGAAAAAGAGGAAGAAAATAAAGAAAAGATAAAAAGAACTACAATGTCAAAGAAAGAAAGAAAGAAAGAAAGAAAGATTAGGAAAAAAGGGAAATATATAAAGAGATAAAGAACCAAAACTAAAATAAAGATAGAAAAAACGACCAAGCCAAAAGGAATCTAGGGAGAGAAGGAAAGAAGGAAATGAAACAAGAAAAAGAAAGAAAACAAATATACGAGAAAAATATATAGAAGAGTAGGTAAAATAAAAAGAGAAAAATATACTTTAAAAATGATGAATAAAACAAAAGATTAGAAAGAAAGAAAGAAAGAAAGAAAGAAAGAAAAGCCAAAACCTCAAGATTTCAGAAAAGAAGAAGGAAATAATTTTGGGACAGGAATTAATATTCATCACGGCACTTTTCCCATTCAACTCACGTGGTTGAACGCCAATTCCCAATTCCAATAATCAAATGCTAACTCTTGCAATCTTATATTTGACTATCCCGGCTCTTCTTTTTTTCAACTTATAATTCTTTTTTTTTACTATGATGTTTGTTTTCTATGCCGAACAAAAAATATTAACTTGGAATTTTAGTCACGAGGAGATGCACTCAAATGAAAAGAAAAAAGAAGAATCAAAGAACAAATAAAATGCTACAAATATTAAAAAATAATGAGAATTGACAAATACAATCTCCGATCATTACCTTTTTTTAAGGTTTCAATTAAAAAAAAAAGTTAGACTTAATTAGTGTGTGAACTACAGTGGGATATTAAAGAAAGAAACATTAAACTTGAACTAAATTGCAATGTAATAACGTCTATTCTGGGTTATTCTTTTCTTGGGTAATTTGATTTAAACTTTTCAAAATAATCTGTATAACTTTTTCTTCCATGATTATCTGTGTGTTGAATTAAAAAAGAAAATTACAATATTTACAACATTTAAATAGTGACTAGTTAGATAAAGATAAATTGTGCCAAATATGTACTACCCAACTAATTTTTTTAAAACGTCTATTTTCTTCAGACCCAAAGATATCAGAATTTTATTGTCTTGTTGAATAATACAAAATCCAACACGGATATTATTAGATTTTTTATTGCCGGCCTCTACAGCAAACGAATACATCTGCAACTAAAAATGAAATTATATAAATAGATGCAAGCAGTGTACTTATTTTATTTGCCTGAGATCAAGGTCCCTTTGTAAGTAATTTCATAAAATACTACCAGGAACAAATGCTCACCGGGGAATTAACGAATATATAAAATCTGGATTTATGTAACGCGAAAATATTTAATAAGCATTTTTATTATCATTTTTAGTATTATTTTTAAAAACTTTTGACTAGCTGTTTTGACTTCAATTTTTTATTAGTAGATATTAAACTCGGATTAAAAATCAACAACAAAGAATCAAAGCAAAACAACAAATGTGATCGATTCAACAAAGTTATTTTAAACTATTTGGTTAATTTCAAGCAGTACTTTATAGATCATATGTAGCTTTGATATTTTTATTCGTGGAAAGTTTAACATGATCTTGTTTAACTTTTAGAAGACAATAAACATATACATAGGATAACATTTAAAAAAAACACCGAAAAATTTTAAATAGTGTCCTTTTAAAATAAGTAAATCGTAAATAGTAAGAAAAGTATAAGGCAAAACAGTAGAATGTGACATTGTAGTGGAAAATTAAATTGATAAAAAAGTCAAAAGAAAACGGAAAGAATGGTGAAGCATGGGTGGAAAGATGACACAAGAATGTTGATATTTTTATAAGAATTATCATAATTTTTGCTTTTACAATACAGTTAATAATTATACTTCTTCAAGAATGTTCACATTTTTGCTTTCACGAGAAGTTTGTTTTTACAAGAATATTGTTAATATTTGTCTTTTTAAAAAAAGTTGATAATTCTTGTTTTCAGAAAAATATTGAAAATTTTGCTTTTAAACGAGTATATTTAATTTTAAACTCCAATGTATTCATCACACTTTTTTTTCGAAGACTTTGATTTTGAAGAGAATCAATACTTCTTTTATTTTAAAAACTTGATAATCTTTTTTCAGATTGTTAATAATTTTGCTATATTGTGATCGCTGGTAATAATAATTCAAAATTGTTGATAATTTTTGTTTTTGCAAAATTGTTAAAAACCTTTTCATATACAAGTGTTTCTATAATTTTTACTTTTACAACTTATATTTATAACTTTTCATTTTACAAGAGTATTGATATATTTTGAATCTACAGGAGTGTTGATATTTTTTTTTTCACAAACATGTTGATAATTTTTGTTTTTACATTTTTGTAATAATCTTAGCTTGTAGAAGATCTTTTATAGTTTTTACTTTTCCAACATAATATTTACCTTTACAAGAATGTTAAGAACAGTTTTCTTTTACACAAGTGTCGCTAATTTTTGATTTTAAGTATACATGGAAGGAAGTTAATATATTTTACAAGGAAAGAGTGAAATGCAATGCTATTAATGCGAGAAGTTTGATGGAACCTGTAATTTTTGTACATTAAATTGAATGGGAGATACTGCAATGGAAATGGATTTCTCGAAATTAAGTAATTTCAAAAAAAGACAGCGAAAGAAATTGCGTGCCGAATTCATAAGAATGGGGAAGCTAGCAAACTGAACACTGCTGCAATAGAACAACAGACGGCACCAAAGAAATATTTAATTCATCAAAAGAAATGAAGATAGAAATGGCGCCTGGAATGTTCTTAAGAGAAGGGCGTTATTTGCTCGTGATATAAAAGGTGGTATTTAACAAACTCCCTTTAGTCGTAGACTGTGACCAAGATCAGTTTGAAGGATTTTTTTGTCGGTTCACGTGCATATGAATCAAAAAACATAAAATTACTGCCCAAGTAATGTGAACAAAACACAGAAATTGACTTATTCACTTGCCAGTTTACTTTAAAACGGATTAAAATAGTTTTGTTTTTTCTTTTTTCAGATAAAAATTTGGAAGTGTTTATTGCTCGCAAAATAAGAAAAGACTTAAGACAAAACATTCTTAGAATGAGTCTAATATTTAAAATATAGGCTGTGGAAGGTTTTGCCTAAACGAAGAGTGTCGATTTTCGTTTCATAAAAAACGTAACCCTGGGAAAAAGAAGGCAGGAGTTATTTTCATAAAATCCTGTCCCCCAATATCAGTCTCCAGGAAAACTTCTGTTTAGTAACAATAATATTTAGCTGTTGAAAAAATTTCGTCATGTCCCAGCCTTACTCGATCATTTTTTCATTGGTCCTATTGGTGGAACTTAGAATCTGTTGACTGCATATTCTGCAGTTGGGTAACACACCACACCAAAAAGAAATGTAGAAAAAAAAGTATAACACAAACTTATGATGAGTCTCTAGTTTTGTGGTTCTTGGAAATGTTTAATACCCTTTCATTGACATAACTTACTGGTTCATTCTGGCATGGAGTGGTAGCACCTGGTTGACTCACATCTATTGGTTAGATATATCTTTTTCAGGATTATTCATTTTAGATTCGAATAACTGATATCCTAGAACAATGAGCAAACCATTTATATCAAGATTAGTTCACTTAAGATATAACTCTTATTTAGGGCTATTATTATTTTCATTATTTCACTATATGTATGCTTTTCTTCCCAGCATAGGTTGGTTGTCTTTCACTGGTGTATTATTGAGAGCATGTCCTCTCACGTCTGTCGGGTTCTTCTTTGTATTCTTTTCGATGTGAAAACTGCTTCGTCTTGATTGGCTCGAATCTTCCGCTTATTAACAATTCCTTGAATCTTCTTTCAAAGCCCTTGGAACTGTTCCAAACACACCAACAATTGGTATCAACATCTCACTCATGTTTCAAGGTGATTTTTAGCAAGATCACATATTTTCAATATTTTTGCTTTCTTTAATTTTTGTTCTATTTTCTGCTTGAATAGCAACATCCATTCAATGGCGAATAATTTTTTTCTTGTTAATTAAATATAGGTTGTCTTCTGGTCGGGATTATATGATTTGTTTGTATCTCAAAATTCAACAGAATTTTATGCTTTTTATTCACAAAGACGGATTCTATTTTGGGAATATACCATTTCGTAGTATGTTTAAATTTCGATCTCTTGCACAATTCCCTGTTGATCATCTTTCTCACATAATCTTGCACTCCTTTTGTGCAAGTTTACTGCATTAGTTTATTATGTGATAAACCATTTCATCTATTTCTCTACATAACCTACACTTGTTATTCTGTTGGCTATTATTAATCAGTATTTACTTTGATATAATTGGTCCTAGTGTCATTTTTTGTGCTACTATTAAAAAAAGATTCAACTTCTCTCTGAAGTTTTCTCTTTTTTTAGCCATATCCAGGTTTTTTCCGTGTGTAATCTATCAAGTTTGTCGCGTGAAATATCCATATAGTTTATGTTTTCTAGTTTTTGTTATTTTTCCTTTAATTTTTTTATTACTATTACTGGCTGTTGTAGGAATTCTGTCTTTGCTATTTTAATGTACTCCTCGTGTCTACTGTGGATACATCTACGCTAACTTCACAACTGGCAAATTCTCTTACTTTTTTTTCCTGACACATATAGTAGTTCTATGTCATTTCTCAGATGTAAAGCCTTGTGCTTAGTCATTAATTTCCTTGTCTTTTGGACCATTTATCCTAGTTCCTTCCTTGTCAATTTTAAGAAAGGTGTGGAGTATTTTACAAGGGGTGCAGTACAGGTGTTAATTCCTTTGATAAGATTTATTTTCCAGAGTATGGTTTCCGGAAACTTTCTTGTTCTTCAGCGGAACACTTTTCTCAAGTTTTCTTTAATTTTTGTTTGACGGTATTCACTTCCAGTCTTCTCAAGTATCTGAAATATTTATTCTCTCAGAGCCTTCCGATTCTTTCCTTATGTTGCAGTTCCATTCCTTCCGTTGGTTCTCTTTTTCCACTTTTCATTGACAGAATTATGCAATTTTTCTATGCAAAAGTCTATTCCCATATTTTGGCGGTATATTCTTAATGTTTGTATCAAAGTCTCTCGTAATTTCTCATTTATGACAAATATCTTGATATTATCTATGCACATAACGTGATTAATCATTTGTTGTGATTTTTTTAAGATTATTAGCTCGTAAACACTTTCCAACTATGTAACTGAGCGGCATAATTGCTATAACGAATTGTGGTGGTAGGAAGATGCCGTTTTGGATGTTCACCTCTGCTTGGGAATGTTCTCTAGCTGCTAATTACATCATCCGGTTTTTCATGCCTTTCACGGATTTTGAGATGAAACTTTAGATTTTCTAGGAAATATTTTTATATTGTAGACATTCTATTATCAAAGGTTGTAAAACTATGTCATTGTGCTCTTTCTTGTGAATCCCAACCGTGGCTACGTTTTTCCGACTTATTTTGATCTCTTTGAGTATATATATATATAGAAGGTCATCTATTCCTTCTGTTCTCTTCGAGCATCTTTTGTATTCTTCTGAAGATAGTCTGTGGCATTTAAGTAATATATTTCATCTTTAATCTACGTTATTACGAATTTTCCACATCATAGGTAGACACATAGTCCCTCTATAGTTGTAAAGGATGATTCGTTTTGAGGTTCATTTTGGATTTAAATTGTTTTTCTTTCCGTCATCTATTCAGGTATGCTTGTTTTTTGTTTGCACTTACTTTGATGCAGAATCGATCTGTCGTACCTGAATGGGAATTTATTACATCAGATTCCATGTATTCCATCATAGCCAGATGTTTTCCAATTCTTTACTTTCTTGAGTGTGGCTCAAAGCGAGTTCAATTGCAAAACTGCAATGGAGCCTTCTTTAAATCTTTGCCATTTTTGTTCAAAGCATTTATCCATTTCAACTTTCTATTATGTTCTTTTTGCTTCCATATCTTACCCCCAAAATCGTTTTTCCCTTTACATCCAGTTGTTGATTTGTGTTTATGCATTCTTCATTGACTCGTTGTTGTTGTTGTTGTTGTTGTTGTTGTTGTTGTTCTTCTTCTTCTTCTTCTTCTTCTTCTTCTTCTTCTTCTTCTTCTTCTTCTTCTTTATTTACTTGAAGACACATTGAAAAGTATTAGTGTAAAATAGAATTACTTCGAACCATATAAATGTATAAAAATTAATGATTATTATGAAATAAGAATAATACTTTAAACTATGTGTATATAAAATATCAGAATTGGATTGAAATAGTTGATACCATATATAAGTAAAGTAAGTATGTAAAGTAAAGTTGGCAACTCTTGTCGAGGGCAACCCAAAGGCTCCCTGTTCAATAGCTACTACACCGAGGTGTAAGGGATGGCGCTACTCCTTTCCCAGGATTGCGCCACATTACCCTTGATACGTACCTTATATTGCTGAGTATTAAACAAGTAAGTATCTAGTACCATTTTAAATTCTTTGGTATAACGCAGCCTGGGATTGAACCCAGGTCTCCCAGACCATTGGCAAACACAATGGTGTATGAATAATTATTATTATATAATAATACTAAATAACAGTGTGAATAAACGATTAGTATTAGATATAAATACTTAAAACCATACAACTGTGCAAATTATTTGATTTAATGAGGAATACTTGCTATCGTATGAGTTTGGGTAAAAGGATAATAGTCAAATAAAAAGTGCATTTTCTTTTTCAAGAATGCATGGGAACGTTGGACTTTTAATGAGTATTACAATCAAACATTTGCAAATTAATCTCATTTTTATATCAAATCAACGAAAGGGGTTAATATGCCATGAAATAAATGAATCAAACCAATCAAAATCACCCATCAATTAGTATTTTTCTTAGTATTTTCTTATATTTCTTCTATATGCTCGTTTTTATTGTTTTGTTTTTAAGCATATACGTAATAAAATTTTTCATTTGGAACTTTTGAACATTACTGTGTTTCAAACTCTCTCGTCGAGAAATATTTCCGATTTTGAACTCGTGCTTAATGGAATATCATAATTACTAATTCATCTTTTCAAAATTTAACTTAAATTGATTTTGATTTAAATCGATACTGCCATCCCTTTCAGTAAATATGTGGGTGACCAGTACTTAAAATATATTCACCTTTACTGAACAAGGTGTCTATGGATAGTTATCATTTTGCCGTGTTGCTTATACATTTGTTTAATACACTCTCCTTCACTTGTTTCGCTTCCTCATGATGTTAAAGGGAATAAGAATGCCGAAACTGAACTCGATGATAAGAAGGAAAGAAGATTTATAACATTGGATATAAAATATTACATGATAAAGCACCACAAATGACGCAACCACGATAGATCTTTTAATTCGTCGTGTCAGCTTCGACTAATTCCACAATTTTGAAAGATAAGGAATTTTTTTCAGCTAACCTTAAAGGTACACGGTTTTTGAATTGATAAAAACTAAAGATGCGAAAAGTTTCATCCTTTTAACGTATTTTTTGTTTTTATACATTGATAAACTCCCAATTGACAAATTAACGCGGGAACGAAATTACTAGGCTTGTGTAAAATTAGTGTATGTTAATTTAGATTATTTTTTATTTAACTGCAAATAAACTAATTATTACCAAGAATTTTTTTATTTAATATCTGAACATTCTTGCTTCCTAAAATATTTCTTAAACAGACTAGATTAAATTATTAAACTTGAAAGTATATTTTTCGTAAGACACGCCGAGAAAAAATATTTTGGAATAACCTAATCTTGAGAAACAAAAAAAAACAAAAAAAAACTCAAACAAACTATGGAATGATGTAGTAATTAGCATTCCTAAAAATACCAGCAGAAGATTTGATACAGAAGTAAGTCAACAGTTAAAAAAGTAATTTCTGACCTCAACCAGCGATTGGTCAAATCTAATTAAAAATAGAAATTGCTCCAGCAAATAAACTATCAAATGAAACTACGGAATGGATAATAAAACTCATTTAGGAAAGCAATTCAGAATGGAGTATGGCAATGGTGTACGTTATTTCAAGTTTTCTGAGTCTAAAATTCAGTGAAAACATTCAAAAGATAGAGTGATTTAAAAATGAAAAACTTTCAGATACACATAAAAAACGATGAAAGCGTCAGAATATCAAACTCAAAGAAATGTATTTTAAAAAAAGAAAATGTCGAAATAAGTAAATGAAAAACAAATGGGTCAAAACGTGTGTGAATATATGACTACTCTAAAGAAATCGGCTGAATGAAATGGGCGATTATCATGGCGTGTGGGCAGTTGTAGTAATACATCAAGAAACTATATTGAACAAGGCAATGATGCAAGGACTTTAGTCTGTCGCTTTTCAAATATAACATTTACCGATGAATTCTGTAGGAATACAAATCAATTTCCTAAGTCATTAATGATGTGAGGTTTCATGCTATTTACATGAGAAGAGATGACAAATATTATCTAAATAACCAGTGACCCTGTGTGCATTCAAATCCTGGAAAAATGTTGTTTTTTTTTTTGTCATAGAAAATTGGTTTGGTGATGATGAAGTCATTTTTCAGCTTCATAATATATCTTGACGCGGAACAAATGGGATAAAAGCATTCTTCAGGAAAGACATGTAAAATCATTTACATGTAAGATTAGTTACAAGATCAGCAAATATCAGTAGATAAAACGAATTGTAAGTTTTATATTAGAAATATCAAATATGATCCATTAGAAGAGTTCACTTAACAAAAACTGCAAAATAACAATAAAATCGAATTTCCCCTAAGCGTGCTAATTCCATATTTTTGCCAGGGATTATTGTTCGTAAAGACACAAAATATCTGTGCCTGAAAGAGAAAATACGAAAGAATATATATATATATATATATATATATATATATATATATATATATATATATATATATCTGCCATATGCATATAAGTATACTTTTTTAAATAACGGAGATCAAAACTGTCTATTTGCATTTTCATTTACGTTATTAGATCACATATCTTTTAAAATCACAAAGACTTCATTTAATTTGTTGTTTTTGTTTGGTTTTGTATTTTGATGTTTAGAGTGAATTTATGGGGGAAAAAGAGAATGTTTTAAAATAAATGATTAGTGGTTTTATAGTTGTTTATTGCTAAAGTGTACTCAGTAGGAATTAGGTATTAGCTGGACGTGCTACTGAAAGAAGACAAGAAATTCAGAAGATGATATAAGATGGTACAAATTAAACAAAGTGAATGAAGATAATGAAAGTATCTGCAAATTTTAAACGATCATGAACCTATTCAAAGTTAGAACTACTTTCCATGAATATTGTAAATTCAGAAATACGTGGAGTGTCCTCGTGGTGTAATGGTGAAAGTGATGGCCTGCGGTATCGAACTCCAATCGTGCTATTACATTTACTTTCAGACAAATACCCTAGAGAAAGGTATAAATCCCCTTATCCTCCCAGCTATGGGTTAAATAGTACAACTACTGTTCTTGAAGTAGGGCTTTGGCATTAAATAACTTACAAAGGTTGATATGCTATTAAAGAACCAAACCAAAAATATGTACGAATGAAAAATGTTTTAATCTGTTATTTAAATGATTTATTGCATTGTTGCTAGGGAGAAGTAATGTAGAAATGAGGTTTTCTCTGCAGGGATTCAAACCATCTGAGTATATATAATTCGAGGTAATTCTCGACATAACTGTGGCTCAGATCCCAACGGTTAATTTCTCGGAAAATATAATTAAAATTTTTTAATTGTTGGCCAAATGAAAGTTCAGCTAGAAACAAGCTGCCAAAACAGAAGTATTTGAATAATATTTTCATAATTCTCCAGAAAACGTTAGAATTAAGAAAAAAATAATTAAACGATGTCTTTGGGATTTTAAAGATTCGTGACCTGATTTCGTGAATGAAAATGAAATGATCACACATGTAGAGGAATTCAGAGAGAGCGAGAGAGTTTATTTTATCATATTTACCAACCCCTCCGCTCGGACAGGATATGGCACAAGGCCAATTTTTAAGCGAAGTTTAACAGGTTTGAATTCAGAGTTTTCCTTCTCCTAGACTAGTTGCTTCACCAAAGCAGAAGAACCCAATCTGTTCTACTATTTACCCATAGCTGGAGGGAGAATAATTGGATTCATACCTTTCCCAAAGGTATTAGTGCTATGTGCAATCAGTCTCGTCCAGGATTTGAACTCGTATCGTCGTGTCCAATTCCTACGACGATAACCATTACACCACTGACACCTCCAGAGAGAGTTTATTTTATATGCTTTTGATTTATGACTGATGATCATTATCGAGGAAATGACATATGTGGAATATTATTATTATTATTATTATAGTTACTCTTGGGGAGTATTTCACATCAGCGTTAACTGATGATATTTCACTGGAGTTTGAGGGAGAACAACTCCCCTCAATTCTTCAGCACTCTTTTCAGAATTCTGACCAATGTCAATAATACAGTAATTTTGATGATCTCAACTCGTCTTGTTATTTTGAAGTGCATTTGTCCTTCTATCAATCCTTTGGTGACAGTAACCAGAACACCATTTACAATTGGTTTAATCGCCACTTTCATGTTCCACAGTTTTTTCGATTCCCTGGCAAGGTCCTGGTACTTAATCTTCTTTTAACTTCCTTTCAATTTTTCTCTGTGATCAATCCAGACAGCAAATTCCATAATTTTGCAATTTCTCTTTTTTCGTTGAATATAATAAAGCGTGGTCGTCTAGCCGAGATCCGATGATTTGTCTCTATCTCAAAATCCCAGAGAAGTTTTTGCATTTCATTCTCCTGGACGGAGTCTGGGATTGCATATACCACTAACATATTGTCAAATTAAAACTTATTGCATAATTCCAAGTTGATCGCCTTCCCCACCCAGTCTCCGTCATCACATAATCAACATTTACTGTTTTGTTGCATTTGATCAATTCTTGCTTTGATATAATCGATCCTTATGGTATTGTTTAGTGCTGCTATTTGTAGTGATTCAGCTTCTTTTTTAAGGTTTCTCCTTCTTAGACACGTCCATATTTTGTCGCGTGTTACGTCGCTTGTTAGCCGTTTAAAATGTCTATAGAGTTCCCCCCCCATTCTTGTTTTCTAGTTCTTTTCTCTCTGTTGATCTTCGCGCGGTCAGTATTGTTTCTGGTAGAAGTAATCAGCCTTTCTCCTCGCTTTTCAATGTTTTATTCGAGTCGTTGTATCGATGCGTCAACACTATCTTCAATGCTAACAAGTCCTCTTTCTCCTTCTTTTCTTGATACATATAATCTGTCATCTATGGGATGTAAAGTCTTATGTATACTCATTACTTTCCTTGTTCTATGGTCTATTATTATTATTATTGTTATTATTATTATTTAAAATTACTTCCTTTTAAATTTCGCAAATAATACATCTACACAATATTTTTCCTTACTGAACTGTTTACTGCCGTTTTAGTTTTTAGAAATGATGCCTATATATATATATATATATATGTGTGTGTGTGTGTGTGTGTGTGTGTGTGTGTGTGCGTGTGTGTGTGTGTGTGTGCATGTTTGTGCGTATTGTTTTAGGTTTAGATTATTTGGTTTAATAGCATATGGAACCTTGATGGTTCTATAAAGTCAAATTTACTTTATATATATAGCTAAATATGATTTGTAAGTGCATGATTTGTAAGTAATTTATTTTCAAATGAGTTAGAGCTAATTTCCTTGTTCACAATATAAGTGTATTTAACATTGATAATTGTCTTTTGCACAGAGTTAAATGGTTTCAAGTATCGCTCACTCTAGAAATATATGGCTTCAACTAATGAAAATAATTAAATAGTTCTATTTGACCCACAAACGGAACCCTAACAGACACGGCCCTATCGGGTCAGAAAGGAGCCGGAATAAATGACAATGAAGAGGAAGTCCATATTCCCTAAATTTACAGAAATTAAGACTCGCCGTTAGATCCAATTTTGTGTCTTACCCAGGAAAATGGTTTTATTTGACCCATTTACCGGACCCTAAAAGGTACTGCGACTTCCGGTCAGAATGGACCTGGTAATAATAGCAATGAAGGGGTACTTCACGATCCCCAAAAATCCAGAACTGGAGCCTCATTAGCAGATGTTTAGCGTCATAAAAAGGACGTTCCTTGCGGGTGTGGTCTTAACCTTCAGTAGAGATGCAGTCAGGGTTTTCAACCGTCCCGGACGACATGACAAGACGATATATATATATATATATATATATATATATATATATAATATCATCATGCATAACAATACATATATTGGTTCTATCAAACTTCCGAAAAAAAAGAAACTACAAACCCGAATACAAAAAAAAACCCAGATCTATCAAACCAGGAAATCCTCTCAGATCAATAATCTCACAAATCCGTGCGCCTATCGAGCAAAAATAAATAATAACATAATGCAACCATACATCAAGTGCAACTATAGCATTTAATCTAGCACTGACTTCATATAAATCTGAAAATCTACTACTCTCACTATTACGGCATCACTCGATACCGAAAACTTTTTCACCAACGTATCCATTCAAAAAACAATAAAACTCAAAATAGAAAACGTATATAATATGGCCTCCATTCCTCCTTCTGCCAAACACCCTCAAAAGACTTCTCCATGCCAGTTCGACACAGGTTTCTTTCTACCACCTTTCAGGAAAAATATACACAAAAACCGTTTGCATTTCTACGGGTTCTCCACTTGGACCTTCCATATCCGAATTTTACATATCCCACATCGAAAAGAAATATTTAACAAAATAAAAAGTCCAAAATATACGTTTGCGATGTAGACGATTACTCCGTTGCCACACAATTCTACGATGCAATTAACAAACTAAAAGAAACCCTAAAATAAACTCCGTCATAAAGTTTAGTACAAAAATTAACATAAATAAAAAAAATCCCCTTCTTACTGATTCCAGCAACAACGACAAATTCATTATATCCCAACACAAAAAAATCAACCAGTCACAACTGCAATTTACTTAACTCTCTTAGCGAATGCCCCTAAAATATAACATAACCCTTATAAAAAAAAAACAATAATCCATAGATCTTATCTCATATCCTCATCTAAGACCATATTTTACAAACAACTTAACATAACCCTAATGAATAATAACTTCCTTAATAAACTAACCAATCAAAAAATAAAACTATACCTCCATAACAACCATAAAAAATAGAATTATCATTTTTGTTGTTATTGCAAACTGATTAAACCTATATTACAAGAATCAAATGCATAAAATACAAACTAGACGAGCAAGTAATAACCAACATTATACACAGACTCATTAAACTCATCGAACCTCGAAAACAAATAAAAATCCTTATCTCCAACACTAAATTTAAAACGTCAAACTTAATCGTTGAGAATAACACAAACTTCCCTACACACAAAGATCAACGGAACGGAAATAGCCTGAAAAAATGGGAAGAAAAATTGAACTAATGTAGAGTATAAATTTACATGTCCATTTCGAAAGTGTCTCTCGGAAAATAACCTAACACCTAATACCTCCATTGCAAGTTCTATTAAGACCTAAAATGTAAGGCTTTGAATATAGTTATCTATTTTCCAGTCCTCTGTTACAACATTTTCAAATATCATTCAGCGTACCAAACACGTACTTAATACTTTAAATTAAGAACGCTACGTGCACCTTTGCATATTTTCGTTGCATAATTTTATTTGCTCCTGTTATCTCAACAAGCATCCGTCGCTGTGTGAACAATTCTCCTGATATCAATGATGAAGGTTATTGAAACCAGAACGTTTAACGTTGACTTTACATAACAAAAAATTCACCTATTTGGATAATTCTGTTTTTCTGCTTTCTTCGTACTGTCGGATTTAGGTCCATATTTACTTTCATATATATATATATATACCCTTACTTGTGGATTGAGCACATTTTTGGGTAAATGTGTCGGCTTTCACATCAGCTGAAATGCATTAGCTCTCCTCATGAACTGAACACTGTAGGTAACCGATAATGTGTATGTAAAATATATACGTAAAAATTCCTCCACTAACGCTGAGAATGACAAGGGGCCTGGGGTAAGATGTTCGGCTGACTTAATGTCAGTCGAGTTTCAATCCTAGCTCGGAGCATCTCAAATGTTAAGTCAGACTGAAGAGTTGAGATAAAACAAAAGAGTCTTTCTATGTGTATATACATATGTATGTGTGTATATTCTATGCCCGCCAGATTCGAGGCCGAAATGCCCCCAACATCAGTTGGGCCACCCTCGGGTGGGCGAGCTGCTTTTCAGACACCTACGCACCCCTTGTATAGCACTAGACCTCACGGTCTAGTTCAAGCTATATTCTGGCATACGTGCCCGGATCTAGATTTAGATCCGTGATACTGCTTGACTCATTAGTCCCACATTGCACTTAGTGGGTCAATGACTAGCAGGGTTCGAGTCTCGGTTCGTTCCTGACCTTCCCCTCCCTTTTATTCCCACTTTAATCGACCTTCGGGCTTTTGATCTTGTGTCAAGTCCTGTCAGGTGGGAGGCAGCGACAAATATATCCACCATGTATATTCAGTATTAGCTCTCTTAGAGGATTTCAATTAGTCATTTTTGCATTTTCATCTGTAATTATACTAAGAACATTCGCAAAACTTTTTTTTATAGTTGAAAATATTGGCCACTTGTAACATACCAAAAAGTTAGATTAATTCCTTGAATTACCTATATCAATGGCATTTTTTTCTCCATCCATAGTTGAAAAAAGTATAAAGGAATAACTCAACAATGAGGGAAACGTTATGGAATTAATTGCCCGTAAAAGGAGAATAAACATCGAATTTCGATGACAGCCTTATTTCTTTCGAACATGGTTTTCACAAATCTAAAGCAATTTTCTTTTTCAGAGCCGTTCCAATTTTCTCGTATAGCAGCTGTTTGATCTTTTTTACAGGGTGGAACCTTCGCATGGAGAATTTTTTTAATTTTAAAAATCCTCCATAATAATTTTTGATTTGATTTATATCCATGTCACTAATTTTGTATGTTTTTACCGAAGAAAAGTTTTTATACCCTTTGCTCATTACACAGGAAAAAACATTTTTAGGAAATCTCAGTCGCCTGAAATTTTTAACTCTTTTTGACTATTTTTGAACTGCTGATTTCAAATATTGAAACTACTTTGTTTTATATGTTCTAGTTGTCATATTTTATGTTTTCTTTTTGCTGATAAATAAATTATTTACGCGTTAATGATGCCAAAAATCATATCTAATTTTGCTTGTTTTTATTTTTATGTAAGATCATTGCTACAAGGAGACATCAATGTGTGAACAACTCTGGCGCTTTCTGCCATATTTGTCGATAGTTTACGCTTATTCGTCAGCGGCGAAATATTACATCGTTTATAAAGCGAGCCTATAAAGCGTACTTTGGACTTACTCTTCGTGAACAAGACAAGAAATGGGTCCCACACAATTTATCATGAGTGCAAAGAAATGCTGCCTGTCTGGACGAAAGGGAAACATAAGGGCTTACCATACGAAATTCCCTTTACCTGGCGGAAACCGAAAGACAATACAACTGACTACATTTTTTTTCTGATCAATACAAAAGGTGCTGGCAAGAAAAATAGCCATAGAATTAATTATTGTAGTATTCCATCAGCAATTCGACTTACTCTGCACTCTGATGAACTATTAGTTCAAGTTTTTCGGAATTTTGAGGATGTAACTTGAGAAATTCTGACAGATTGCGACGATCCTTCTTATCCTTTATTAAAGTCATCAACTCGTCTGCAGTTTAGTTAGCCAGAGCTGAATGACCTTGAGTGTAATTTGGATTACTCCAAAAATGCAGCCAAAATTTTAGCTTCTAGGTTATAAGAAAACGCTCTACGGAACAAAACCACTAATTTTTCATACTTCTGAAATTGGAAATAGGTTTTGTGGAATATTTTAAAGAGGAAAATATGTTTGTTTATTGTCATAATATCTCGGGTCTTCTCTAGGAATTCTGTTGTACAATCCAAATGATTAGAGATTATTCCTTGATAGTTCTATGCGCAGCCTGAAGCGTGTCTACGGCATGTTGGTAATGTCTATGCTGTTGTTCCAGTAGGTCTTTTTGGGTGTTTCCGAGAGGAGTATAATGGCATTAAAACTGTGAAAGACCAACTAAAATACCACAATCACAATTGGACAATGTACAGGGGCCACAAAATTGTGAACTTCCTCCTTGATCAACAAAGAGGATTTACAAAGTATCTCAGGCTTATTTGCATGTTTGACGGCGGAGCAAGAGACAACCACTGGAACCAGAAAGAGTGACCCTTACATGAGACACTTTTCGTTGGTTAGCCAAATACTGTTAAAGTTAGTCGAGAAAAGATTATATTTCGTCCTCTGCATATCAAACTGGGCCTGATGAAACAGTTTGTCGCAGCATTAGATCTTGACGTTGAATTCTTCCAACACATAGCCTCCCTTCTCCTTGCCTTGTCATTTGAGAAGATAAAAGCAGGTATGTTTGATTGACCACAGATTCGTGCTCTTGTACGTGATCAAGACTTTGTCACAAAGTTGAATGATAAGGAAAGGGGAGCATAGTTTTCATTAATGGTAATGGAAATTTTTCTCGGTAATAAAAGGCTAACAACTCTAAAAGACTTGTAATCAATTGTCAGCTTTACATGACCTAGGATGCAACATGAGTGCCAAACTAAATTTTCTATAGTAATCTTAATAGATTTCCTGAGAACTTTAGCGCAGTAAGTGACGAGAAAGATTAGCAGTTCAATTAGGATCTCGAGACCATGGAGCATCGCTACCAATGGAGATTGGTAAAACATATGATGGCTGACTACAGTTGGAACATTAAAAGAGATTGCCTTGAGACTGTACACAAACGAAAGAGCTTCAAAAAGTAATTCCTACCTAACTAAAATCTGAGGGTGTCCTCGTGGTGTAATGGTTAAAGCGATGAACTGCGGAATCGTAGTACGCGAGTTCGTACTCCAGTCGCGCTATTACGTTCACTTTCGGGCAAATACCCTTGGGAAAGGTATGAACCCCCTTATTCTCCCTCCAGCTATGGGTAAATAGTAAGACGGACTAGGTTCTTCAGCCTTGGTGAGGCAACTAGTCTAGGAGAAGGAAAACTCTGAATTCAAACCTGTTAAACTCCGCTTAAAAACTGACCTTGTGTCATATCCTGCCCGAGCGGAGGGGTTGGTAAATAGTACCTAACTAAAATCTGATATTTGTATCTTCACGGAAACCAATTTCTTACCTTACAAAGACTTTCAAATAAATTCTCTCTTTTCTATTGATAGACATTTTTCATATTGATTTGCAAATAAAGTTAGACTATGTAACATTTTCTTATTTTTATTCACCTGCTAATTTAATGAGAGTTCAATCACATGTTTCTTATGACAGATGAAGATAACAGTGAGACTAAAATAAAATTTGATATTCGAAAATATCTCGATAGCGACAAAAGAAAAGAAAGTAAGAGCATTCAGAAAAAAATAATTTCATGTTTGAAATCAGTTCATTAAAATAGATTATAACAGTAGTTGATATTAATGCAACGAAAATTTTTTTGACTAATGCTGTCATCTAAAAATTGATCATATCATCACCAACAAAATGTTCGATCGTTTAAAAGGGAAAATTATCCAGAATTCCCAGGTTAATATGTTCACTGATTCTTGAAGTAATGATTTCCATATAACCTTGGTATTTAAATGACAGAGAAGTCCATATAATGAATGACTTATGAAATTGAATTGTTTCCTTCAAGCATTCATGTTTATGTTTTACTGAAATGATACCAGACGAAAGTTTATGTATCATCGATTTGTCCAGTGCAGACAATTGCCTCATCACTGAATATCACTGCCATTCAATTGTTCATCCACCATGATAGTTTCTATTTTGTCAACTTAAACCTTTTTTCTTCTGTTAGTGTGATAAGGCTGGTTATCGTCTTCATTTTGATTTATCGTGTATTTCTCCGGAACTATTGTCCTTGATACTTAAACATTTTAAAACTCCTCGTATTTCAATATTTTTGATTGTGTTCGATTTGAATTTGTTTATTTGTTCAACAGTATACCATTTTTTAAGGGTTATTTAATGTCAATATTTGATTCATTTCTAAATGTTTGATTGATATCATGATTATACTTTCCAGCCCAGAAAACACTGACTGCATCTCTGAAGAGGAGTAAGACTCTCCCAACAAGTGTCCTTCTTTCTTTATTTAATGGCATATCAAACTTTGTAGTTTATTTAATGCCAAAGTCATTCTGCAAGAAGAACAGTAGTGGTACTATTTAACCCATAGCTGGGAGGATAATGGGGTTCATACCTTTCCAAAGGGTATTTGCCCGAAAATGAACGTAATAGCGCGATTGGAGTTCGAGCTCGCTTACTACGATTCCGCAGTCCATCGCTTTAACCATTACACCACAAGGACACCCCGTAACAAGTGTCCTGAATATGACAAAAATAATCTGATGGTAAGGCTCCAATCTTGAAGATTTGGGGATTGTGGAGTACTCTTTTATTGCCAATTGTTCTCAGGCTCCTACTGGCTTGGAGTGGTCGCACCTGATAGGGACCTCTCAGCAGATCAAATAGAACTGTTTGACATTTGAACTGTGCGCAAACTAATTACATATACGAAATTGAATTGTTGGAATAGAATTTTTGATCATTTAATTGTGTGAAGACATATGACTGAGAATTGTTTGTGATACAAAGCAATATTTTGACCCCTTGAACTGTGTAAACGAATGAGTAATGTTGAATAGAATTAATAAAGCTAAATAGTAACACTTTAAACTCTTTCAAATTAAAATATTGGAATAACATAGCAATACCTGGAACCATTTGGCAGCGTGCAAAGGAATGGATAGTTTTTAATAGAATAATAAGTGTTAAATAGCAAAACTTGTAACGACTTCACTGTGAGCAAAAAGATTATTGATATTGAATAAAATTTTTAGATTGCAATAATTGAAATATTTAAGTGTGCAAGAACAATTGCAATACTAGTGAGCAAAGAAGTTAGTTCTAACTCCTTTAAAATAAAATTACCAACAAACTATGTATATATAATATATATATATATATATATATATATATATATATATATATATATATATATATATATGTATGTATATATATATATATATATATATATATATATAATATATATATATATATATATATATATATATATATATATATATATATATATATATATAAAAGACTTTGCATTAAATAACATATAAAACTTTATATGCCATACTCCTTTCTCTGGATTGCAGTATTTTCCCCTTGATTCGTGCTATATAGTGCTGAGTGTTAAGCAATGCTTATTTAGTCTTTGGTATGACTCGACCTACTATTGGACCCATGTTTCCGGGGTTACTAGAGAATACTTTACTCTTACACCCGACTATTCCTATCTAATAATAACAACCATTATTTGCATGCAGTTATAAGATTCCTAATATTATTTTTTTACAGAAATAATTTCCAAATAGTAATTTTTATAACCTATCGTAGCTTAAAGCAATTATGATTAATCCGAATAATAGACATTCAATTAAATGTTTGTTCCGTATTTCTAACTAACGATAATAATTCTATGCCTTCACTGATTCCATCCAAGGTGTATGAACTCATAGAAGACTGGAGGAGAACCTGTTCAGTCCCAATCAGTCTGGTCTGCAAGGAAGAACAGAAACGTTCTCGTAAGCAAGCTTGTGTTTGCAGATGAAATTAGCTTAGCACAAAACCACGGAGATGTACAGAAAATAATCATCCGTTTCCAGAAATTTGAAAAGGCATTTGGGCTGAAATGAACCTCAGCAGAACCAAAGGTATGTTCAAATTCTCTTCTGGATTTTATGATATTTACTGAGACTAATAGATAGAGCGCCAGATAGGGATTCAAGTAAATAAATTCAATGTCTAGAAACGACTGTCGATAGAATATATTTGAAACTAGATGCATTAATATCATATATTTCCAAAGCCTTTTTGCGAGTTAAGTAAGTCAGACATACTCAACAAAGACTTTTCCATTAAACTATGCAGTGTTCCGCGCGATAGTTGCCTCAATCCTTCTTTTCAGAGTAGAAACTTTCGCAAAATACTTCATATCAAGAGGTAGCAGCAAATCCCAAATAAATTAATCCTTGATAAATCTAAATTCTCTGGCATGTATGATATACTGGTCCAACGCAATCTGAGATAAACTGGTGACTTGATTAGTCTCGTGGACAGCAAACTGCCAAAACAGATCCTCTACTCTCAAAAAAGAGAAGGGTCACATAAAATAGGTAGACAAAAACCTCAGGCATAAATACATCATTAAAAGAAACCTCGGGATTATGAACATACCTTTTGACAATTGCATTATCTGTTCGATAATCTAGAGGGAAAAAGTCAACAGTTTATCATCATCAAATATGATGAACAGCTAGTATTAGTAGTTTTCCTATCTTGGATTTATAATTTCATTACAAAATAATGTTTTACTTACACGCAGTAATATCGATTCAAACATTCTTATCCAATACTAGCCCAGTCTGCTGGAGCTGCAGAATACACTAACTGCATCTCTGCAGAGGGGTTTAGAATCCCCATTGAGTGTCCTGGATATGACATTACACAATCTGATGGTTAAGCTCCTATAAAACTGGAGCTTTGGGGAATGTGAAGCACCCCTTCATTGCCATTACTCCCAGGTTCACTCTCACTCGTAGAACCTGAAAGGGTCCTATCTATGTGTCAAATAGAACTGTTTGACATTTAAACTAATAAGAAACAAATTTCTGATGTGAAATTGAACTATTTGATACAAAACTGTTTGATCATTTAAGAAAGTGAAAACGAGTGTTTATCTAAATTGTTAGTGTTACATAATAACTTTTGGAACGATTTAATTTTGCTGAATTCAGTTGAATTGAATTATTTGAAATAGAATAGTTTGATCTGTTTACTGTGTGTAAACAAATGACTGATATTTTGAATTATTAGAGATATTTCGAAATACTAGGAACTATTTAACATTTTCATCTTATGCTCACAAATCGTATATATCTAATATATATGTAAAAACCCGATTTGGTATTAAATAACCAACAATGGTTCATATGCATGAAACCAAACCAAAATATCCAATACTAATTCTTTTCAAACTGATCTATTTTATTTATGGATGGGATACTGACAGGTACTACCTGTCTTGTCTTGGGAGCAATAGTATTAAAGGAATATTCCAAAGTTTAATGTCTGGACCTGGGAGTAATGGTGATGAAGGAGTGTGCCAAACTTCATAGTATGGACCTAGGAATCATTACAATAAAGGAAGATCTCAAATTTCATAGTATCGACCTGGAAGTAATGGTAATTATGAAATCTGTAAAATTTCTTAGTCTGGACATGGGAATAGTTTCAATTAAGGAGTATACCAAATTCCATTATCTGGACCTGAGAATAGTTTCAATAAAGGAGTATACCAAATTTCCTAGTCTGGACATGGGAATAGTTTCAATAAAGGAGTATACCAAGTTTCATAGTCTGGACATAGGAATAGTTTCAATAAAGGAGTATACCAAATGTCATAGTCTTGACATGGGCATAGTTTCAATAAAGGAGTATACCAAATTTCATAGTATGGACATGGGAATAGTTTCAATAAAGGAGTATAACAAATTTCAAAGTCTGGACCTGGGAATAATTGCAATAAAGAGTATGCCAAATTTCCTAGTCTAGACCAGGAATGAATGCAATAATGGAGTATCCTAAATGTCATAGTCTGGACCTGGATGTACTGGCCATAAAGGAGTATGCCAAATTCCATAGTCTGAACCTGGGAATACTAGCAGTAAAGGAGTATGCAAAATTTCATATACTGTACATGAGATTAATGTTAATAATGGATTATGCTAAATATCATAGAGTTCCAGAACTCGATCCTCACTGCCAGATGCAGGTTAGTGTTATACCCAAGAGTCCATTTTTTACTGAAAGATTCCCCCTCTTTGCAGAAGATGCTATTGACGTATTCGAAACCCAACCGATAGGGCAGGCTAATTGTTTCATGATGGCAGTCATCTTTGTTGAATCAAATCTGCATCCGCTTAAATATTAAGGCAGTTCTTGCCGTTACCCGAAATAGCACGTAACCCCTATATTTTTGTGTTGACAGCTTTCACTAAGTTTTAAATCTGATCGATTTATGCCTATCGTATATGTGTATATGTATGCGTGCATGCATTAACTTGTGTGCAAAAGTTTGGTATGAGCTCTTGACAGAATATTTCATTGGTTTGAAAGATTTAATCTTTATATGTGTCTTGGGCCAAACTGAGGAAAATTTTGCAAACGTATATTTGGAGAATACCAACTTGTAAATTCCCAACTTAACTTACATTCATTCTGAGTTTACTACATTTGATAAAATCTACTAATTCAATTAGAGGCAACGCACAGAGACATTTTCCATCTTATCCTCAGCATATTACTCCAGCCAATAATACACCAACTGCTGAACAGATACCAGCTGTCGAGCGTAAATATCCGGTGAAAATTATCTGTTCTCCCCATGTTCGTTGACCAAAGAGACGATGTCCTATATTTTCATATTGTCATTTGATATGTTTTTCTTTTCCTCTTCTTCATTTTGTAACTATCTTCCTCAGTATCGGATATTTGTATATTTGACAGCATAAATAAATTTTAAGTAAATTCTAATGCATTTAGCAAATTCCAGATTCCAACTAAAATGAGCCAAATATAGAAACAGTCTGTTACTTAGTTATGGAAACTTACGAAACTCTACAAAAATATCTAAATAAGAATAAAATGAAGCATAGTCTACCTTTCATAGGAGAAAGTTTTAAATGATGTCTTTATTAACTCTTATTCAATAAGCTTTGCTTTGTCTGTCATATTCGTCTTACATTGTTTGTAGTAAGGTCTATTATAATTTATTAAGCTTTTATCCGTTTGACACGGCACCCTAAGGTTGTTTACTGTACCTACTGTGATTATGTGTTCACTCATTTGCAATATCTGATAGAATTTATGGAATGAGCAAAATTAATGCATATTCACTTAAAGTTCTTTTCTTCCTAATTTCCTCCATAATGGGTCATACCATATTCTCCTCCGCATGGCTAAGAAAAGATATGCAATAAACTGTAGTTTAAGGAATATATTCGGAAGGCAGAATGTTCAAGTATTAAATGAAATAGGTTTTGCATAGGATATTTTATTAGTTTATTTTCTGCAAAATAAAAAAAGACCAACGTGATCATCCGCTTCGTTTGCTAATTCCATACTTTTTACTAAGCATATATATATATATATATATATATATATATATATATATATATATATATATATATATATATATATATATGTATATGTGTGTGGGGGGGTGTAAAGAATTTTGTCTATGTACAAAGATCCATGTATAGATTTTTGTGTTCATTTGCGTAAGTGAGACAAGCAGAAAGAGAGTAATTACGTATGCGCGTGCGTGTGTGTGTATGTGTGTGTGTGTGTCTGTGTGTGTATCCACACGCGTTTCATAGTGGTTTTTATCTAAATATTTAACGCAGAAAGAAAAAAACATTTAATTCACTCTGAATGTTAATTTCCCTTCTGAATTTGAATAGTATCCTTTTGATTTGCATGTGTTTATGGCCATCTCACTGAGTCGGTTGCAGGATTTCATATAGTAGGGAATGCTTCAAATTATTACGCATCTATCTATCTATCTATCTATCTATTTATCTATCTATCTATCTATCCACCTATCTATCTATCTATCTATCTATCTATCTTTGTATATATATATATATATATATATATATATATATATATATATATATATATATATATATATGACCGTATGTATGTAAATATGGATAATTTATTTCGGTTCATGGAAATTGCCATCTATTCATCTTTTTCACATTCTTTAGCCTATCTTTCAAATCATTTGCCATCATTTGGGATTCTCTCTTCGTCTTTTGTTTATAGTCGTATTTGTTTTGGTTTCCTCTTCCCTGGCTATCCGACTTCTTTTAATATTTTCTTTTTACTTTCATCTTACAATATCATACTTATCGTTTCCCTAACCTCTCAAATTTCAGTTCAACCTTATTTACACATCCTTTATTCATTTAAGAAAAATATTTCTACTAAATATTAAAACAAAATCCCCTATCTTTTTTTTTTTTCATTTAATTAACTCTTTTTTTAAATTTAATGTTTCCCTGTCAGGCTATCCTAGTCTATATCATCCTCTCTTTGGTAACAGCTTTTTTTTTCTTTTCTTAATGTATGCTGCTATTATTATGCTTGCTTTTAATAAGGTTTTCAAAAACAGAGATGTGGTGAGTACATGGACCTATAATGAAATGCTCATCCATTTTTGTGCATTGTTTATTCTTTACTGCCTAGTTGCTTGGTTTTCGTTGCGTCAGTCTCTTTTGTTTTATTCAATGCAGTTGTCAATTCTAACTATTCCATTTTACATTAATCTTAGTAAATTCAAGTGACTAGTACGATTAAAGTAGCCATACTTAATTTGCACATAGTTTTATGGTTTTAATTATGCTGAATGATAATTTACACACATAAAAGTCTAATTAACTTCTCCTATAGAATATCAATCATTTGTTTATACTCAGTCATATACTTTCATGCAATCCTATCAAATATTCATGATTTACATTCAATTATATAGAGGTTTAGCTGGTTGGTTATTTTTTGGGTATGTCAGCACCTCCTGACTTGCTTTATACCAAATCAATTGAGCTATTGTAGTTTCCGAATATATAAGACACAAATAAGTATTTTCACAATTATATGAAATAAGAAAACATTTCATACTTAGTTGTAATGTTTCCAGAGTCAATTTAGCACAAGATTTCTTTGGATATATTCTCAAACAGATTTATTCGATACATGTGGTATAATTAGGTGGTACTTGGTTATCCAATAATTTGACTGACTGAATCATTTCAACATTATGTTAGTCTATCTCGGGTTATTTTAGGCATAAAGTTTAATGAAGTGAGATCGTTATACATTCAATATTACATTTTGTTTTTACGGAATGTCATATCGAGTAAGATTATTTCAAACCGAGATGTTTGGTAATCACGTATATCGTGCGTTTATATTTACTTTTTGCGTATTGTTTCTGGAGACTTTTTCACAGTTTTTTGAAATTAGATATTCTTATTGTTGCGTTCTGGTTAGTGAACGCTTGTAATATTAAATAAAGGACAAACCACGATATGAGAGGAAATAGAGATATATTCTCAGGAAAAAGTTATTACAATAGAGAGACTATTAGTAGACAAGAACATAGGATTAGTGAATACAGAATAAAGATATAGTCCAACGATAGTATTAGCTTCCGTTATTACGGTAGCAAGTAAGGTGATCTAGTGCGATCTCCAGTCTCCAACGCTCTAATACTATTCCTGTAAGAAGCTGCTCTTCACCTTCTAGTCTGCCCTGGTATTACTAGCTACTGCTACATATGGCAGATGAACTAGTTCATAGTGTGGAAAAAGGTGGGTGATACATAACACTTATCAAATACTAATAATTTGCCCTCAGTTATATGAT
The DNA here is from genome assembly GCA_963585895.1 of Sepioteuthis lessoniana. Lineage (NCBI taxonomy): Eukaryota > Metazoa > Mollusca > Cephalopoda > Myopsida > Loliginidae > Sepioteuthis > Sepioteuthis lessoniana. Next base: position 78,977,511 of record OY757911.1, read on the forward strand.
TTTAAGCATTTCATTCAAATACTAACATTTTATACAATCTTATATGGTTTCAGGCATCGCAATGTAAAAGTTGGTATATAGTTTCAAAGAACTAATAAACAAGTATAAGCCTAAAAAATGTCTTAGTTCAAATAAGTAATACATTTATATAGTATCTTTTTTTCTTTATAATATAAATGATTTTCAAATAAATGTATTTGATTCATAGAAAGACATGAACAAGTACTAACTGACCGGGTTAGAGTGAACCTGGGATTAATGATAAAGAAGGTTTGCTCGACATTACCCAAATTTCCATAAATGTGGCCTCACACCCATTGGTTGTTTAATGATAAACCCGGGACAAGTATTTATTTTTTGGTGGTTTTACTCCTTTGCAGGGGATTTGGTCATCGTTTTCTCAACCTCGTCGACAAGGTAAATTCTTTAATAAGAATCGTGTAATATGATGTTTCAATATCATTGAACACCACTGTAACAGGACATATGTTATACAGACGTGTAATGTCCTGTAAATACTCCTGTGTCGCAAGCTGATATTTTAGGATGTGCAAGTGTCATGAAAATATCTGGATATGAGTTGTCGTGTTAAAAAACATGTGTCTGGTCTCTGAAACCGTTGTGGAAGAGATCTAGGCCTCATACCATGAAGACACATCATGCACAGACCAACAGAAAAGGGAACGAGACGCATCTCACCCAGAAGAGAATAAACGACTCAAAAATACGATGCGAAAAAAATTCTACCCAGGATTATAATTGGCAATTAACAGAATTTTCTTTCGTCCAGACATCGTTCTGCAGACCCACAATCAGTACCACCAACCGGGTTATAAAAATTTAAATTCTGTACGGCTATTTCGAAAATTGAGTGGTACTGTTTCTTTTCACCAGAAAACGATTATTGATCCCATAAAATGATCACCATGTAACTCAAGAGAATTTAAATGAAGTTCCAGACATCTCGACAAAGTTATTTTTTTTAATAATCAGTGTTTAGGTAAATTTTCATAGTCTACAAAAAAATCATCTGCGTACCATACAAAAGAGCAACGCTCCCCTATACACAATAAAATAATTATCCGGGACATAACACCAACCTGAAACCTGTGGTGAAGCTCCGGTTCTTGAAATCTGGTAAATATGAAGTCACCACTTCATTGTCATTAATCCCATTCCCACTCAAAATAGGTGTAGTAGTACCTGTCAGAACAAAGAGGTTTGTTATATAACTATCAGTATTCATCATCATGTCACGCTATCTACATGGATATCCATGACCCTCTCACACCACCCCTCCCTATCGTACATCGCTGCTAGCTGTTCTTCTGGGCTACATCCTGTATCGGCACAGAGCTGTAGGCTCGAGCTGGTCATCCTGCTTTTGCTGGTCCCTGTGAAGTGGTCTACAGGAGTACATCCCTAATGAACCCATTCCTACTTCTCCAGCAGTGTCCCACATGTCTGGTTCGTCTAATTTTGATAGTTTTCGTGATGTGTGGTAGGTGGCCGTACAGCCGCTGCTTTGTGGGGTGCAGCCTTCAAGACATGTTCAATATTGCTTGCAGCATTCTTGTGTAGTTGCTGTCAAGCTGTTTCTCTATACGTTTAGTTAGCATCCATTTAGTGCATCCATATAGCAGTATCGACACGACCGCTGCTTGGAAAAAACTGCGTTTCATTTTATCAGTCAGTTCTGACTTCCATATGACCGATGGCTATCGATAACAGTCCATGCCTTTGCTAGTCATGTGATGAAGTCTGTCACGGTTGATGAGTCACTGCTTCCTATGTAGGTGAACTTGTCGACTAGTTTCAGAGAGCTACCGTTTAGTGTGGAGATGTCGTCTGTTTGATTAAAGCACATATATTCCGTCTTTTGTGCATTGACATGGAGGCCGATGCCTGCAGCAGCTCTTTCCAGACTATGTAGCAGGGTTTCGGCTCGGTCGAGTGCATTTGCCAGAAGCGCTATGCCATCGGTGTAGTCGGCGTCGGTAATTGTTTTTGCGCAGTACCTTCTGCTTCTTTCTTTCTTTAAATAGTTGTAAATATAAGTGAATAGTTGTTCAGAAACTGTTAGTATTAAGAATAGTTGGAGTTTCATTACAGCGTACATGGCCTAATGAGTAGAGTGTTCGTTAATAGTCCTGGAGACCGGGGTTCAATCCCAGATCAAGTTATAATAAAGACTCAAAAATGGTACTTGATGCCGCCTTGATTAACACTTAACATTATAAGGTAAGGATCAACGTTAAAGTGGAGTAATCTAGAGAAATGAGTTGTGCCCACCCCTACACCAAGGTGTTGTAGCGATTGAAAAGGGAGCATTCGGGTTTCCTTTGACAAAAGTCACCATCCCTACCTTTACAAAGTACTATTGTTATGCGTTAGAAATGATTGTAAAAACCTTTTAAATTGTGAATATTTGAGAGTAATATACGCATTATTTTATGAAAAACATCTTCTTTACGAAATAACCATTTCCACATCATAATTTTAATTCTTGTCAGTTTTCACACCAGCGTTAGGTGATGTTTTTTGCTGGAGTCTGAGCAGCACCAAAACTACTAAGAAATCCAGAATTCTCCTCAGTATTCTTGCCGATCTCAAAACTGCTTTAGTCAGGATGATGTCGATTGTTCATCCTATTTCTTTCTTTTTCAGTTCCCAGTGCAAGCCTTTGGGGACCGTTCCAAACGCACCAAGTACAACGTGTATCACAGTCACCCAAATTTTACACACCTTTCTCAGTTGTCTGGCAAATTCTACATACGAGACTCGTTTTTGCTTTCTTTGATTTTCACTCTGTGATCCGCTATAACGGCAAAACCCACTAAACGACAAACAAATTCTCTTTCTTTTTTTTTTTTTATTAATTAGTACTGTCTAGTCTTCTAACCGGGATCAGGTGATCTATTTGTGTCTGAAAATCCCTGACATCTTTAAGCATCTTATTCTCTAGGACGGATGCTGCTTTGTGCATATACCTTTTGATAGTATAGTTACATTTTATTATCTTTTAAAATTCCCAGTGGATCACTTTTTCCACTTTGTTATGTTGTCATCATATTGCCCCTTTCGAATTTTTCCTACCAGCGTGTCTGATGGGCTTTCTCTGGAGTATGAGAGACAACATTCTCCTCAAGTCCCCTAGATCATTCTTTAAATTCTGGCCGAACTTAAAAACGCTATAACTGTATTGATAATTAGTATCACCGTTACTTGTATGACAAGTAACATTCTTAGTTCTCTAGCAAGGTCCAAGGTCTCTTTTCGTCTTTGATTTTCACACCGGGACTACTAAGTCCGCTATTCGCCAGGTTCTATCTTTTTTTTCCAAATTATCGCTAGGTTTGTCCTGGCTGGGATAAGGTAGTCCATTTGTAGCTCAAAATCACAGAAAATTTTGTCTTAGTCCCTAGGATAGATTCTGGGTTGTAAATATACCATTTGGCATTATAGTCAAATTTTAATTTCTTGCACAGTTCCTAAAGGACCACCTTTCCCACTCATTCGTGTCTATTTTTGTGCTCTTTTTATGATAATTTGGAACATTTGCTGATAATATTATTAATCGTTTCATCTAAATAACCAAATAACCTTTACTTGCTATTTTGTTGCGTCGTATCTATTTTCGGTTGAACGTAATATTTCCTTATGGTGTTATTTTTATTGCTATTTGAAGAGATTAAATTTCTCTCTTAGGATTTCTCTTTCTTATCCATGTCCCGCTCTTCTCGTGTGTGATTTCGTAAAATGCTCGCTTGAAATACCAATATATTTATTTTTCTTCTTATTTCTGCTTTCTAGTTGTTGTTCTATTGATATTTATGCAGTCTGTGTTGGTCCTAGTCGCTGTAATTAGCTTTTTCTTCTATTTTAATGTAGTGTTAAGAGTCGTCGTATAGACACATCCACGCTATCTTCAACTCAGGAGGGTCCTTTCTCATTCTTTGCTTGACATTATCTGCTAATGTCATTTTTCGAATGTTAGGGCTTATGCATCGTTATTATATTTATTGTCCCCCTTTCAATTTGTTAAAGTTCTTCCCTTGTCCTTTTCAAGAATGGTCTCGAGTATCTTACGAGGATAACATCCCAGATATTTATTTGATGAGATTTCTGATGTAGTTCTTGCTGTTCAGAATCTTTCTTGTTCGTCTAAGATTTTTTTGTGTTAGTTTCTCTTTCATTTCCGCTTGTTTGGTGGTGTCCACCTCTACTTGTAATTTTCCTTATCCCCGAGAGTTCTGATCCTTTCTTGATTTGGTCGTTGGATTGCTTTCGTTTCTTGTCTTTTCCGCTTATCATGAGACACTTTCTATGCCAAATTTTTCCCTGTATCCTGACTGTATATTCGTGTTATTTGTTTTGGGGTCTTCAATTCTTTACAAACAGTTTCATGTCACCCATATACATTGGGTGGTTAATCTTTTCTTTCGGTTTAGTAAATTTGTACCCTCCCAGCACATTTCCTGAATATGTGATTGTGTGGCATCAAATGAATCACAAATATTATTGGTGAAATCGTATCTCTTAGGAAAAGACCTGTCTGGATTTCCACCTCAATTAAATTGTTTCTTCACTCAATCAATTCCACTCTCCATTGTTTTTTACTTCCTTAATGAACTTCATAACTTGTCAGATAGTTTGTTCATTCTTAAGCAGTTTGTTATCCAGATTTAGGGGACCTTATCGTTAACTATTTTGTAATCAATCCACATCATAGCTACATTTTTCCGCTTTGCTTTGCTCTTTTGAGGATGTACTGATCAACGTAGAGTAGATTGCCTGTTCATCCTGTTTCCTTATTGCATCCTTATTTTCGTCAGGAAATAGTCAGCGGCATCCTTGCGAGGAATTGATCACTCCCTACCCTGTACTGTTACGATTTTCCACATCATACGTAGATACATTATCGCTCTATAGCTGCTGAAGGCCGTTCTATTTTATTTTTAATCAGAGTGGTGTTTGTATCTTCTTAGTATCTGTGGTTGATAGACGACAACTTTTCAAAACGGAATCCACGAATGCGGTCATCACTTGGCGTTTGCAAACTCAGTACTTTTTTCAGTATAGCTCTCAGCAATTCCATGGGTATGATCCTCTCATATTCTTCTTCGTGTCTTTGAAGTTATTTTTTCTTAGCTATTCATCAAGTCAGCCTTTCTGATATGATCTTTCTATTGTCATATTTTACACCATAATTGTTTTGCCTCATTAGCATCCCGTTGGATCCTCTTGCATTCTCCTCCTTGTTATTTGTAGAATTGTTTTTCCTTTTTTTTTTTTTTTTGGAAAGTCTTGTTTTGTTTTTAATGCTTCACGATTTTTCGAAATCTTTTAAGTCTCTCGTCTTTAGCAAATATCTTTTGATATTTCATTTTAAGGTGCATTATAAGATTTATCAGCTGGTTTTTTGGTCTTTTTATCCCAAAATATTTCAGTGTTTTTTTTTTCTTTCTGGGCTTTTTCGCTTGTAGTAATTTCTTTATCTGTCCCTCTAGTCTAATTTTCAATCCAGGTTTTGAATTTATATTCGTTTTTTTAGGGGCACCCCGATTTCATCAAAAACCTATTTTGCTCTTGCTCGTTTAATTCGGTGGTCTTATCCGTTGGTTATTATTATTATTATTTGTTTGTTTTTTTACTCCTTTAGAGATTTTCACATCAGTATTAGCTGATTTTTTTTTACTGGAGTTTGAGTGACAGCAAGTCTCCTCAAGTCTCCAGGACTCGTCTCAGGATTCTGGCTGTCGTTTGGATAGTCTCTATCCGTCCGCCAACTTCCGAGTCCTCCAAGCCTTTTAATAATCCTTTAGTTATTGTGCTTAACGCACCAATTACAATTGGCACAATCGTCCCTTTCATGTTCGACAGCTTTTTCAATTCTCTAGCAAATTATCATTATTATTATTATTATTATTATTATTATTATTAGCAGTAGTAGTATTTAAAACAGTTACTCGTAACTGTATAATTGCGAGATAAAATTACTTCGTCATTTCATGAACAAAAAAGGGTTATCATGCCGTAAAACTAGCCAACCAACTAGCAAACTAATTGTATTAAAAAAACATTCCAATCCACCGATATTGACGTGACCTTAAAGAGTAATTAGAAAACAAAATTTCTTTAAGGTAAAAACGAATACAGATGGCAGATCGTAGTGAATTCAATCAAAGGATCAAAAATTACATCCATATACTGTGGCCAGGTATATCAAGCAGAAATAGCTTCACAAGGACGAATTAGATAATAGAAGATATCCCCTTGCAGAGACAGTAGAATGATAATGACTTTGCTCATAGACTGAGTGAAGAGGTCATCAAAATCAAAGGAAAGTTTCCGAACAAAACTGTCACCTGAAATTCTGCTCAGAGAGAACAGAAGGTAGTACCTGAAATATACTAACCTCGTTCGAGTATCGATTCTGTTATATTACGTCTGCCATATCGTTTTCTATAAAACCGTGTTCATTGTTGATAAACGTTTCGCAAATAAATATTTCTTCTATTGGTTGGTTGGTTGGTTTGTTGTTTTACAGTTTGTCAGTAATTATATTTTTTTATGCTGGCCTTATCAATGCTTTAACAGCCAATATATCACCGAAGTTTAAAAACATTTTAAACTCGACCATAAACAAACTTTTTGGACCCAAAAATGGTACTCTAGCAGGTACTCACTCTACGGGTCAATGAGGATGTGGGAAAAATGACAACGTATGTGTAACTATAGACTCCCCGGATCTCCAGAACAGGATCCTCAGTTCCGTGTCAAACCCAGGTTATTAATTAACCCAACAAGGTGTTTTGGGTATGTCATGAAACTGCATCTGGTGGTAATAATACAGCTACTTGAAAGCATTTCAACACAGAACAAAATACAGAGTGGAACAATAACATTGTCGTCCTAAAGAAAACAACTCTACAGCTTTATTTTAAAACTTTTTCCAAATCCAGATTTGCATTTTGAGGGTGCTGGCAATGGACCTGTTGTCATAACTTGGATCGGTAGAGAGCATGAGTTGAAGAGCGGCGCATCTCCGAACTCGCTCGTTGAACATTGTGTCACTTTCTGACATGATAGAAGGCTCCAATCGCTCTTGGAATTTGTACACAACTGGCCAACTAGTAGATGGTATGCAACAAACAAAAAAAAAAAAAGAAAGAACAACGGTTTTCATTAAATGGGAATGGAATCATGACGTCTTTTCTAGGGCGACAATTTTATTGTTCCACCATATATATATATATATATATATATATATATTTTGAATACATTTTTTGTGCTAGATCTCAATATTTCAAGCTGTTTAACAGTACCAAAACAAATGATAACTACTAAAAAGATGTATAAGTGTTAGGTAGCAATAATTGAAACCATTTGAATTCGGGCAAACTCACGAGCTTCAACTTATTCAAAAATTAATTAACCCACAAACAATTCGCTAAAAATCAAATTCAAACAGGATTTGGCATTAAATAACCGACTAGCTTTGATATACCATGAAACAACAAACCAACCAGTCCAACATGAATTGTAATTTATGGGAGCTTAATCTTGTACAAAGAAAGTTGTTTCTTGTCTGTTGGCCAACCATACATGAGCATATTAAGGGTTAGTTTTTATTAGGTCTACTTGATCCACTAATTTATCGTTTACTAGTCCGGAGATAGTGGCGTAACAGGACACAGATGAGGATCATTATCTAGGTTCGCAAAGAATATCCACTACTAGACCAACGTTAACGGCAGGAATAGGCTCCTATGGCATCCATGGCAGGGACCTGCCAGATGGAATGTAAATATTCAAGGAATACTTTTCTTCAAGATCAGGTTCCATTTCCATATTACTCCGTTGTACCGTTCACATTTCCAGTTTCTTCGTTTACTATATGGAGTTGCCGAGCTAGTTGAAGTGGTTAGGTTAGTTAGACATTCCTTAAACTTCTTTGATTGAAATAATTATTTAAATTGATGTAATAAGAGTTCTCTGCAGTAGGCATGATAGAGCACATCAGCAAGAATGTTATTTTCACATTGTTGGTTAATATTACAGTAGTAACACTCCAATTTCATTCGCCACGGAAAAAATATTTTCATCTTCCCTAGTCTCTGGTTAATCAGTTCAATCAGGAATTTGTCCAAAAAATTATGCTTCCTTGATCAACTTAAGAATATTTCTTCACGTTTTCCTTTTTTTGAAACCTGTTCAAAGGGAAATTTTCAGATCAGCAATAAAGATGGTGAGGTTTTCCTTCATCAACATGTTTTTCTTTACCTTTTCTGATATGAATAATCTCATCTGGAACTCTTCAGCCTCATCTACGTCTCTCCCAACTTTCTTCGTCGCACAAGCAATGCTACAATTGATATTTCGTAAAACCAACCAACAACCCAACAAACAAACAGTCTCACAAATCACCCACTCATGTGTAATGTGCCTCTTCATTAACATTACTCCCATGTCCAGTGTAAACCGAAGGGTTAGTACCTATTAGCGTTCCATTAATGGCTCAAATCGATCTGTTTAAATCATATTCGTATTTGATAGAATACTTCATGCTACGTAATTGAAGATTGTTTTTAACAAGAACAGCTACTTAAATCTATTATTATTTTCTAAGGATTATTATTAGCTACTTGAAACCATATAATTGTGTAGAAACAAACGGCGATTGCTAAATAGAAATAAGTTACTGTAAACCATTATAATTATTAGTTCTTGATGGGAATACTCAACTCGACACAACCGTGTGCTAATTATTTGTATTACACAGAAATACTTGATATAATATAAATGTTTTTAAAACATTCTTATAGAAAAATTACAGAAAGAATATAGATGAACGAAATTCCCTAAATTCTTTGCATAAAAAATCTTGACGTTAAAGTCAATCAATCAAGTCGTATAGGCATGACATACATTTTGATTTCGAGCAAATACTTTCGTTTTATGCATAGGAACGTATACTCTCTGAAACATATTGGTGTCATTAACTTGTTACATGTCATGATAATATTTAACAGTTCATAATGACGACAATCGCTTTATAATGTTCATATTCTAGGAATAAACTTATTTTTAGTAAATGTCACCGTGCGAATGTAATGAAGACTGTCTCATACAATAGTCCTGCAGTATTCCGAATTCACTCATATCAATACATGTCTAGAGTTTTCAATATATATATATATATATATATATATATATATATATATATATATATATATATATATATATATATGAAAGCTAAATTAGATAAATTATTATATTATTGTAATACTAAAGAGGCGCTGTAAATATCAGTAATTACGTTGCCTTACGAACAAATGAAAAGAAGAGCATTTAAAAATTCAGATAACAACACACTACTAAATTCCATACAGTACAATGCAGAATTACTTCTCATAAACTGCAGTCCTCGCTTTTACCAGTTTAGCTAAACACACGGGTATTTATAGACGCTGATGTTCGGAGGGGAAGCGAGAAATGTTAGTAGGGAGCGGATAGCAATTTTAGGAAATAAATTGCTGACTTCCTTAAAGAGAAAAGGTGACGGCATAAAAATTATCCCGAGTCGGCTTTCTCTTTTGGTTTGGGATCGGATGAAAGCGACTGGAATTGGAGGGAAATTTTGCCATATTATTTTAGTGGGAGAAGAACTAGCATGATTTGTAGAGGGATAATGACAGGAAAATAACGAAATCTTCAGTAGAGGTGGATGTTTAAAATGAAAAAAAAAAAAGAAAAAGGAGGAAGGCGGCGCTGAAGTGAGTAGATACATATAACTAGACTTAATTATAACTGGATTTATTTGTGTTCCTGGGAATAAAGTAATGGATAGGTCGGAAGTCGGAAAATGATTACCTTCATAATATATATATATATATATATATATATATATATATATATATATATATATATATATATATATATGTGTGTGTGTGTGTGTGTGTGTGTGTGAATGAATGGATTAAATATCTTACAGAATGAAACAGAAATAAGATGTGAAATCCAAATTAGAGTACCTGTATCCTTATAACATTTCACTTACAACATTTCTAGTTACAACATTGCTCGTTTTATCAGATAAGGTTTTAGAAGATTTTCTTAAATTCTGAAATACAAAGATTATAAGCACAGTTTTGTACGTTTTCCCTTTACTATTTCATAATGTTTGGTAGCAACCGACTTTTCTAATTACTTTGCCAAGATGTTAAACTTTTCCCCAATAGGCTTTTTCTTAACATTTATTTGTTCTTGTAAGAAATGTAATAATAAATATATATTAAAAAAATCCAACAATATTCTATATATCTATATATCCACACACACAAACACTTACGCGCACACAAGTATATGTGGTGTTATGAATATTGTCGAAGGAAATAGACATTGTGATCCGAATCTAAAGTCTGGGCGAAGCGGTTTGCATGTCACCGAACGTATATACACTTGAGAAAGGAAGACATCCCCAAAAAATGAGTAAATAGGAGTGCATACAGGACACTTGAATCTTGGTATAGCAACAAAAATTGACCTTTTTGCACACTGCTCGTGCGGAGAGGCACTATATATATATATATATATATGGAAAGTCATTTTCGGGATTGTTCCTTTCTAATGGTACCATAAAACTTGTTACAACTTCACGCATCTTATTTACAACAAAGATAAACACAAAAATTTATAACTGCTATTTACTAATATTATGCGAAATGTAATTACAAAGCCGTAATTAGTTCTTAAATGTTCTCAAAAAAGTTTGATGGGACAATGAGACGAAGAGATTAATGTTTGTAAGGAACTGACACGCAGACACATGGTTACCACTGATAAATCGGTGAAAAGGATTTTTGCATGATTTTCTTCGTCGATGAAGGAAAATCCTTAGGATCTCTGTAAATCATCTCCCTCACCACTCAGGTTTGAGAGCTGTTTTTTTTACCTTGAAATATGTCTTCATTTTTGCTGTTCCGGTGCTTAACTCAAATCAAGCGAAGTCATATCAAAATTTCCTAAGCTCTTAAAACGAGAATTTACGGGGTTGACATTTACACCTTTCTTTATTGGTCAAGTGCGCTCTATGAAAAGACTGAGATCATCATTTGGAGGAGGTACCGGCATTACATTATTTCATGAGACACCCCAAAGAAATCTTCTGAGATATGAGAATATATATATATATATATATATATATATATATATATATATATATTGAGAGAGAGTACCGACAAACAGCTTGGGACCGATGTGATTTTTTCATCTGAACCGAAATGAATCAAATTTCATATCTTCAAAGAAATAAATTTATTTTCTCCAAGTGTGCACACAATTACGCAGTGCTTTGAATCAAAATCAATTTTTGGGTATCCTTTCTAGTAAGTTGTAAATGCATGTTGCTGGAAGTGATTACCCGTCAGAGACTAAACATCTTTGGCGCAGTTTATTTCGAATTTTACGATAAGTTTTAAGGGAGATCAGGAAGAGATTCCTAGGGAAGAGGCCAGCACTCTTCAAATCGGGTCAGTGGCATTTCCACCAGGACAAGGCTCCAGTTCACAACTCCATCCTTCATACAGACTATTTGATCAAGATGGGCATCAAGACAGTTCCTCACCCTCCCTATAGTACAGACCTTGCTCCCAGTGACTTTTGGTTATTCCCTAAGCTCAGAGGCTGTCGTTATGAGACAATTGAAGAGGTGAAAGAGGCTGTGAGGAAGGTCATTGACACGCTCACACAATCATTCATTAATGTTTTGATCACATTTCAAGATCAGATCTTTTAAGAAGCTTAAATTATTCTGACCCGGTGCCACAAGGTTGAACTCACTATGAATGATCTGTGAGAATATCGTTCAAACTATCATTTTCGGTCGTCTTCCGACAAATTTTCAATGAACAAAATTACATTCCGCATATTGCCTGATGCAGATTTAAAATTGAATATAGCTTTTGTATTGTTTGAAAGATCTCAAGGAGGCTGTAGACATCAAATCTCTTTTGTCTCGTGTAATGAGGAAGTATTGTCTATGAGCAAAATTCAACAGTTTTAAATATAGTTTTGCTTTAGTCATCGGATATTTGTGTTAAATCTCTACGATGTATAAAGATATTTTCCACAAATCCATAGGATAGAAATCCGACGATCTCAATTTCTGTGAAAGGCTCTAAAAAAGACATGAATGCTTCCTGCTAAACTGTAGATATCAACGGGTATTTAATTCCGCCATTTTAGATTTAAAATGTCTCTAATCTTCAGGCCCTTTAAACGTCAGTACATCACCAATACCTTTACATGTTTTCAATTGAGTTTTTTTTTTATCTTCGTTAAATTGGTTCTGTCTTTATATATATATATATATATATATATATATATATATATATATATATATATATATATATTTGTGTGTGTGTTTGTATGCGTGTCGTTTTAACAGTATAATGCAATCTTTTCTTTTTTTCTTTTTAGTTTTTTACTTTTATTCTAACTTAATTGTAACCCTGAATACAATAATTATTTGCAGAACAATCTGCAAAGACAACCTTTTAATTGGGTGATTTAAACGCTCAAACATATCATGGAGAACATTCTCAGTTAAATTGAATGAATGGATTTAGCCAAGTTAGTTTTTATTTTCTACTTGTCTTAAAAAGCTTATCGATGTCATCTTTTGGGTCTAGCACATAGTCATCAATTTCCTTGTTCTATAATCCATATTTCGGGGTTCCTCCCTGGTATCTTCTATCCACGTACTTATACATTTGATAAGTCTATTTTGCAGCGTTTTGTTTTAACGAATTTTCTCGTTCTTCTGGGGTTCTCCTTTCTTACATCTTCTTTCATGATGGTTTATTTCATGGTATTCGCTTCTAGTATACCCGGTATTTGTTGTTTTATTTTTATCGACGTGTTTTGTTTAATCCTAAGTCTTTTCTGTTATTTGTTTTTTAAACTACAAAATAAAATTGGACACCTTTTGTAGCACTGCGTTAAAAGGTAATCGTAAATATCAGTTCTACAAAAATAATTTTGGTATTTTATTATTAATTTTGTGGGCGATTTTACAAAGCTTAAAGTGAATGACATTTTCTCTAACTGCCATTGTGCATAATTTTGCAAACGCCTCACGCTAATCAGCTAACTAGTGTAGTGAACTTACTTCTCTCTGAGTGTCTCAGTATTCCAGCTTTGCAAAAGACATTGTAAAAGAAACAAAATCCTTGTATGATATTTTGGGTACATATTTCTTTTGTTTACAGATGTTATTGCAAGAAAGGATACATTTAACTGTTTTCTCGAAACTAGTTTAAAATTCCATCCTTACACTAGGTTTTAGATCGTTAATATAAATGAGAAGTTGATGGATAAAGTTGATACTTACTCCTTTTTAGTAACACATATAATGTCGAATGTTCAATAGGGGAATAAAAAACATGAGCGTCTTGATTTTTTGTCAATTATGTAAATTAAATTCATGTAAGATTTTTGTAATATCAAAATTATATGTAAATGAATTTTGCAGCACATTGGAGCAAAAATACTTAAAATTTCATTGTTCGATACAAAGGGAAAATATATGAATATAATATTTCTGTTTGTTATATTTTGTTTTGTTTTTCTCACTTGTCAAGAGTTAGATTTGAGCTACTATATCTTCGAATGAATTGGCATCACATGGTTGACGCAAAAAGGTCAATATGTTGAACAATATATCGGTTGCATGACCCCTTGTGATAAACCATAACAAGAGTATACTTCGCATTAAAGTCTAAAAATGGCTCCTTGTTTATTTTGCGGTCTGTTTTTAGTAAGTGCTCATGAAATAACGGTATAATGATATGATTATCTGAAATGATGCTCGCTACTGCCAAAATGTCACTGGGTCTCAAAAATGATGTGCAGATCATGACGGAAGTGTATACAACAGCCATCAAACATCATATTGAAAAGGCAATAATAAAAAAAAATGCTGGCTACCTGTCGAAAAATGTTTTTTACCGTACTACATAAATCCCCTTAGTAGTTCGCAAAATTTCCATTATATTGTATTAATGTTGACACTTATTATATTTTCAATTTAAATCAAAACAGTTGAGAACGTTAAACGTATCTTAATTCAATACGGGAAATGTATTTTATATATCAAAAATGCACCCTGCTGTATCGATTTGAAAAAGCGAAAGAGACTATTTGCAATAGCGTAAAAGTTTTTTCAACACTTTTTATCATTTTCACTTTAAGCGAGTTTTTGACATCAGTTTTAACTGCTTTATTTTTACAGAAATCTAAGTGACAGTAAGTCAACTCTGTTCTCCAGTTATCTTCTATATATTTCAACTGATTTTAACAACACTGTAATCTAGATGGTCTCCATTTATTCCCTGCTATACAATTCTTCTACTCTCTTTTCCTGGTCTTTGTGGACCGTTTCGAGGGGTCCAACTACATCTCATATCACCGCAAACTTTATGATACACAGCTTTTTCAGCTGTCAAGCAAGATCCAAGTATATGCTTATCGTTTCGGTTTTGTGGAAGAATTAAACTAATAAAGAGAAGATAACTATCCTGTTTGGCAAAGCGTGCAGAATGAAAGGTATGCCTGAGAAATAGAAAAAAGAAACATGGCCTCTCTAACACCTCAATTTAAAATAAAATGAGGTATTCAGCGAGGAGAATTTGCTAGAGTGATGGATGGAAATTCTTTTTGAAACAAGTATATCGGCCAAGCATAAAAATTCTACATGCGGGAGAAAGAGTTGTGAAAAAAAGTGTAATTGACTGAAAACGTTAATTTTGTTAACAATCACAGTAATCGATTTTAACCAGTCCGAGAATAGAGCAGAACTGGTTTTTCTAAGGTATATTTTCTGCTGGAACGGCAATATCCACAAATAACAAGGTTTTTTCTTCTTTTTAAGTTTCTGGTTTGGTTTTTAATGGTATCTCCACTTTCATGAGTTACTTAATCTCGTAGCTATCCTTAAGGAATAGCACTGACACTATTAAACGCAAAGGCAGGAGCTTAGGAAGCTCAAACGTTTTCCTATAGTATTCGTCCGAAAGTGAACGTATTAACGCGACGGGAGCTCGAATTAATAGATACTTGTGGGAATACTCACAGTAATTTTATAAAATAACCATCAAACAGACATTGATAATCAATCAAACATACATTAATAGTGATAGTCAGCTTAGAAATAGTAAGAGTGAATTATTGTAATAATAGTGTTATGTTTATTGGTTGATTGTTGTATTTTTTCCAAAAGTATCTCATTTTTATGTCAGTCATGGACAACGTTTATTTAGATATGTCTGTCTCAAACTTTATCTCCTGCTTTTTATAGTTACATACTGTAAGTGTCGAATATGAAAGAATGAAATTTATCCATACCATTGTTAAAAAAATAAAAGACGACTTGCAAACAACTTTTAATATAATTCCTTATAAATATATTCAGTAAATAAAATTTGAACTAGTCCCGTCGTTGAATCGGAAAATAATTATGAATTATCATGAAGGTTTGTAAATACGAGTACAGGATGAAAAAGAAGGTATACACCTCTATTTTTTATCACTTAAAATGTTCGAACTATTGTCTTTTTCTTCATACACACTTCGGCCTTTTTCAGGTGTATGATGTCGAACACAGGAGCCCACAAAGAACTTCGAAATGAACCCTTTATTTAATTCAGAAGAGCAGATTGTTCTAATTACTTGTACGCGGTCATGGTTTATGCCAGGGCTTAATCAGTGAGCTCCTTCGTGAACAGGCTTATTACATCAAGAATCATCTTCTGGTTGGAGTGAATAGTGGCTTTGCTGATTTTTCCACGAAGTGGGTAGATTTGTTGACATATGTAGATGATATATTCTTTCTCTGGCTGCATTGAAAAGACAGGTGTGGTTGATCACATATGGAAAGAAAATGGAGAACACCTGTCTTTGTAGAACAAAGTTTAAATCTTAGATAAGAAAGAAAATTGGCGAAAAAGATGTCTTAAAGAAGCAGAGCATCTGTTGGGCTACAGTGACCTGTTAAGTTGACCAAGAACTGAGATGAATACGATAGAGGAACTATTAATCAAAATGTCTCGATGAAAAATTGCAGTATGAGCTGAGGTATAAAAATGATGTACATTGCAGCGAGTGGTATCTCATTGGCTGATGGAGACATTAGGTTTATAAGTCCCAAAAAACAACTCTGAGTTATACAGCCAGACACATGGTGCAGTGGATAGTGTTGGTCTGAAAGTGCATCTGTGTGAATCTAATGCAGGTTCAATCCTACTGATAGCTAAAAATAAGCAATTTTACCGTATCTTTAAACTTATACCCGTTCATTGCGAAAAGATTGAGAACAATCTACTCCAGTGAATTAAATAAAAAGTTCAGTTCAAAGTTCTTTGTAGGCTGACGAGTTTGATATAATACACCTGTCGAAGGGCGTACAAACTGAAACTTTGATGAGAATAACTAGAAAGATAATAGTTTAAATATTTGAAGTGATAAAATTGATCAAGTTTCATCTCAGAAATTTTGCCAGATAAGCTTTATATCTTGTTGAACAGACAAAAGTAGCTCACCGCATTTATTATACTGTTAACACTGTCTCAAATATGTTTGCTCAGCTCAACACATTCAGATATAAATTATCATTGATATTGGAGGAATCTATGTTGTTATAGTTACTGCTGTAGTAAATAGACACTGCAACACAAGTTTAAATTCCTGGATATGGCAATTTCCATATCAGTGAGAACTAATACCTTTGAGGGAAAATAGTATTTCTTTTTTAATCAGCACCTCGAAATTAATAGAAAAAAGCTAAAATGTCTTATGGGGCAATCTTTAATAATAGCAATAAAAATAAAACTAAAAACCACATTTTTGCAACTACAATTTATATCACTGATACAACTGACTTATAATTTTTTCATCCGTATATTTTCATAGTGAAAGATAAAAAGAAACCTAAACGATAAAGATTCTACAACAGAAATTCTGAAAAAGAATATGAATCTCGAAATCATTTACTTGTCAACCACCACATCGTTGGCATTTGGAATTGTCTATTTAAAGTATCGTGTTTTTGAGTGATTCTAGCTTCCGTGGATGAAATAAACGGGCAGGGCGGTGAAGAGAATTCGGAAGGATGCTGAAGAAGAGGATGACAGCAAAGTCAGATTATCTCTAGTCTTATGATGTAACAATGTGACCGCAGATTCAACAGATGACATCCATTTACCAACCCCTCGTCTCGTTCATTACCCACGTTCTACTTTTCGGGTATCCGACAGCTGTAACTTGATTTCACGTAAATCAAAAGCTGACCTAGCGTAGACAGTCCTTTAAATTTTAAATTCCGTACCGGAAAACGGTCTATACGAGGGAATTATTTTCATTTATTCCAAATGTGTCATTTGTTTTATATATGCAAAGTGGCTTGAAAGGCCGGAACTAGTTCTTTTTTTCTTTAATCGTTCGGTATTTTTAACATAATTCGTTGACAAGCTGAACACATTCAAAATAATAATAAGTGAATATTATCTTCTTCAAGTGAACAATAAAATTACCAGAAACACTATTACATACAATCAAAACTTTCTGACTCAATTACAGATTGAGTTCACTAGACCTGGGTTCAATCCCAGTTCACGTCAGACCAAGACTTTCAAAATGGTACTTGGTACCTCCTTGCCTCACACTCAGCAATATAAGGTACTTATCATGGGTAAAATAGAGCAATCCAAGGAAAGGAGAAGCATCCTCCCCTACACATCGGTGTTGTAGCTATTGAAAAGGGAGCCTTCTGGTCGCCCTCGACTATGGTCGCCAACTTTACTTTAATACATATTCTCAATATTTCCGCATTTGTTTATTAGTTCAAACTTTAAGTTAGTAATTTAAATCGTGTCACACACACACACACACCTATATATATATATATATATATATATATATATATATATATATATATATATATATATATATATATATATATAAGTATGAAATTGTTTAAAACACGCAATTCAATTTTTTTCCAGTGCGCTCATAAAATAAAATTGTATCAATACAAACTCCACCCGTTTAGATGGAAGCTAACACGAGGTTTAGGCTAGTCAAATTCAGAACCACGTTTATTTGAACTTGGTTAATTTTATTTTCGGTTGAAATTTTATGTTTAAAATTGTATATTTTTCTGATTTAAAACGCCCGTAGGAGTTTTATATATATATATATATATATATATATATATATATATATATATATATATATATATATATATTTGCATGTTTCATTAAATAGTAAAGACACATTTTGTGTGTATAATTTAATTAAGATGCTTTCAACTTTCCTGATAAGTGTCTTGGTTTCAGCTTAGAGTAGGTGGTTAAATTTACCAGACTTGTCCTGAGCGCTTTCGGACCCTTCATGGCCAACATTACGGGTTGTTTGTATGTGTAAAGACCGTTGTTTTTAAAATGAGTTTTAAAAGTCTTTGGAGAAAAAAATTGAGTTTCAGATGTATTTAAAAACAGAACGCTATCATCGGAAGTAAAATACTATCAAAGAAAATAGAATATTAAAAAAAAAGAAATTCTAAAAACATTTCAAAACATTATCGCTATTTTAAAGTTGATTCCATTGATATTAAGTTTGATTTAAGGATAGGATCGTTTAAAGGCTATGGATCTAGAATCCTTAAGCTGCGTTTTAAGTCGTCAAGGAAGTACTGTAGTGGTAAGAACAATATACGCAATATTTTCTTTGGAGAAACAGTCTCCCTAGGGAACATATATACGACGTTAGTCCTATCAAAAAGTCCTGTAGAGGGGGAAGTGTTATTAGAAATAATTAAGTTGGAGGATTTGAATTTCTTCTATTCCTAAATCCAACTTTCGAAAAATTCTAGTTGAAAACACCACTATAATCGCATACGAATATGATAAGCTACGTCTACAAATTCTAGAAGCCATTCATATAAAAATAAAAAAAGACTAAAATCAATATAATTAATTTTGAAAATTCATTAGCAACTCAGTTTTTTCCAACTCTGCGTTTGCATATTTTTGTAATGTTTAAAAAAATGACCTTTCAAAACTCATTTTAAAAACAACACTCTTTTCATATGCAAGCAACCCTCTCATAATGGCCTATGAAGTTTTCGAAAGAGCTCGGGACAATTTTGGTAGATCCATCCACGAATTGCAACCTGAAACTATGACACTTATCAAGAAACTCGAAAGGATCTAAATTAGATTATATAGACAAATGTATTTTTACTATTTAATGAAACATGCTTAAATGATCGACAACAGCCTATCTACACACACATACACACACACACACACACACACACACACATATATATATATATATATATATATATATATATATATATATATAATTGTAAACGCCTAGATCATATATACCATTTTTAAACGAACAACAGCTAATTTGTTTGCACACGGTTAAACATTTTCAAGTATTTCTATCTTGCATAAATAATTCTATTATAAATTGATTGTTTACTCGGAGTGAAATAGTTTCAAACGTAACTGTTAACACTAATCCTTTTATTCAACACTTTATTCATTTGCACATTCTTAAATGGTTCCAAGTTTCCCTATTTAATACCAATGATACAAGTTTTCCACACAGTTCAACGGTTTCAAATATACCTATATAACACCAACATTCTATTTTGTATCTGTCTATTGCACACCCTGATATGGCTTCAAATATTGTAATCTTACGCAAATAATTTTTGGCATACAGCTGAATAACATCAAATATGGTGTTGTGGAACAGGATTCACTTTAATATCAGTCCATTGATGGGCGCCAAGCATGTAATTCTTTTCGGTCCATAAATAGTACCCTAGGATGTACTAACACTCCGCGAATGGGTGGACGTAGGAATAATGGCAATAAATAGGTGCACTCGATTCCCTAGAGCCCCAGAACTGGATTAGATCTAACCCAATAAGGGTCAACGTATTGTAAGCCGTTTAACAATTGGTTACTGCTTCAAAGACTGATCAACCACTCATTTTTACGTAGATAGTGGGGAAATTCTTAATTTTCTTATCGCTCTACTGACCAACATTGATTTCTTGATTTAGGGAACATTTTAAAATATTGGTTATATTTTTTGTTTAATATGACTAAGCCTACGAAAAAACGCCACACGACAAGCGACAACCAAGCACTATGACTGGGCCCTACTTAACAACAGAGATATTAGAGACAAATATGCATTAGAATTAAGAAACAGATTCGAAGCACTACAAGTGAAAACAGAAAAAGGTACCCCAAATGACGAATATGAAAATTTTGTGGAAGCACACCTTGAGGCGGCATTAATGTGTATTCCAACAAAACCTAGAACTAAATATAGATTCCCTTGGGAAACGCTAGCTGTTAGAGAAAAACGTGCACTCGTGAAAACTGCCTCCAAAAGCTATCGGAAGAACCCAACAAACACAAATGCCCGAAAACTAGAAAGGGCACAATATCAATTAGCAGGAATATATCTAAAAGAACAGGCAGAATACATACAAAATCAGATAGATAAGATTAGAGACTCGGTGGAAGATAAACAATCCAGGATAGCCTGACAAACAATAAACGAAGTAAGTAGAAGGAAGAGCACAGCCAAAGCAAAATTGAAAGCTGCAAGCCAACAAGAAAGAGTAAAACTGTGGGAATAGCATTTCAGAAATCTACTAGAAAACCCACCGAAAATAACGGATCAACCGATCACCAGAATTATCAGTAAGGAATTAGACATTAAACTAGGTCCTTTCACCAAAGAAGAACTCGACTCAGTTCTTATAAGAATTAAAAATAGGAAAGCTGCAGGGCTAGACGAGATCCCCCCAGAAGTGTGGAAGACTAGACAATTCGACGATATACTGCTCCGGCAATGCAACGCAGTCTATAGTCAAAATAGGATAGAAAGATGGATGAAGAGATGCATCCTTCCTTTCCCTAAAAAAGGTGACCTCGGACTAGCCAAAAACTACCGAGGGATAACACTTACATCCATAGCAGCCAAAATCTACAATGCCCTACTACGAAACCGCATAGAACCCAAAATAGACAACATCCTTAGGAAAAACCAAAATGGCTTCCGGAGAAATAGATCCACAACCTCACAAATACTGAGCATCCGTAGAATCCTTGAAGGTGTCCGGGTAAAAAACCTTCAGGCGACATTACTATTTGTCGATTTGCCAAGGCCTTCGATTCCATCCACAGATGGAACAAATCCTACTAGCATACGGCCTACCAAAAGAAACCGTAGCAGCAATAACGATTCTCTACAGAAACACCAAAGTGAAAGTACGTTCACCAGATGAAGACACTGAATACTTCGACATTGTTGCAGGAGTACTACAAGGAGATACGCTAGCCCTGTACCTCCTTATCATCTGTCTAGACTACGTGCTTAAAACTTCGATCGACAAAATCAGAGAAAATGGCTTCTAGCTGACTAAGAGAAGAAGCAAAAGATACCCCGCAAAAACAATCACGGACGCCGACTACGCTGATGACTTGGCGCTACTGGCGAATACGCCTAATCAAACAGAGGCACTACAGCATAGTCTGGAACGAGCCGCAGCTGGCATTGGCTTCCATGTCAATGAACACAAAACTGAATATATGTGTTACAACCAAACGGGCAACATTACCACACTAGACGGAGCCTCTCTGAAACTAGTAGACGAATTCAACTACCTAGGAAGTAGCGTCTCAACAACCGAAAAAGACATCGACACTCGACTGACGAAGGCATGGACGGCTATCGACAGGCTCTCGATCATATGGAAATCAGACCTAACCGATAAAATGAAACGCAGTTTCTTCCAGGCAGCAGTTGTATCGATACTGCTATATGGATGCACTACATGGACGCTAACTAAACGGCTGGAGAAGAAACTAGACGGAAATTACTCAAGAATGTTGAGAGCAGTATTGAACAAGTCCTGGCGACAACACCCCACAAGAGACCAATTATGCGGACACTTGCCCCCCATCACGAAAACTATACAAGTAAGACGAACCAGACATGCGGGACACTGCTGGAGAATCAAGGACGAGCTCATAAGTGATGTACTCCTATGGACCCCCACATATGGCCGTGCAAAAGCAGGACGACCAGCTCGAACTTACATACAGCAACTATGTGAGGACACAGGATGTTGTCCTGAAGACCTGCCGGAGGCGATGAATGATAGGGAGAAGTGGCGAGAGAGGGTCAGGGATATCTGTGCTGGTTGCACGACATCATTATGATGATGATGATGTGATATATATATATATATATATATATATATATATATATATACGTAGTAAATTCAATAAGAATCCAGACTTTGTTTGTACAGGAATTTAGAATTGACGTACACTCTTGAAAATTCAGTATGTTATTGCTATACATCCTATGAAATGACAGACCAATTTTTATGATTTTAGATTCAAATGAACAGCTACAGCAGCAATTGGAGTACACTCTACTAAAGCCTGATTGTCACTGCTGGTGAATTTCAAAAATGCAATCTGGATGTGAGAACACTTTAGAAGAACGATATGCAATAAAATTCTGTTTTA
Source organism: Sepioteuthis lessoniana (assembly GCA_963585895.1). Taxonomy (NCBI): domain Eukaryota; kingdom Metazoa; phylum Mollusca; class Cephalopoda; order Myopsida; family Loliginidae; genus Sepioteuthis; species Sepioteuthis lessoniana. Next base: position 79,000,145 of record OY757911.1, read on the forward strand.
AACTTGAAAAAAATGCCACAGAAACGTATATAATGCTTCAGACTGCTTTTCGACCATATTGCATGAATCGAGCATCAGTTTTTGAGTGGCATCACATATTCAAGGAAGGCAGGGGGTCTGTGAGGGATGATGAGAGGTGTGGTAGGAGTAAGGAAGTCAGAACACCAGAAGGTTTGGGTTAAGGTTAGGGTTACTATGTTGAGGTCTTAAACGAGTTCAGAAAGAGATTTCGTTGGAAGAGGCCAGCACTCTTCAAATCGGGTCAGTAGCATTTCCACCAAGACAATACACCTGTCCACAACTCCATCCTTGTCAAAGACTATTTCACCAAGATTGGCAGTTCACCACCCTCCCAAAAGTCCGGACCTTGCTCCCTGTGACTTTTGTTTATTCACTAAGCTCAGAGGCTGTCGTTATGAGACAATTGAGGAGATGAAAGAGGCTATGACGAAGGTCATTGACGCACTCACACAAGAGGACTTCCATGGATCCTTCCAGAAGTTGTTGGAACGATACAACAAGTGCATTGCAGCCATAGGAGATTACTTCGAAGAGGACAAGAGTTTCATGTGTGTACTCTCAATAAAAGTGCCCATACGAAAAAAGTCAGGAAACTTATTTAATGATCCTCGTATATGATAGTTTTATACCTATTCTATGATGTTAACGGTGAAAAAAAACCCAAAAAAACCAGATGATATAATCGAAAAATTTTATACAAACTGATATCTGGGAAAAATCCATTGAAAAAAGAAAAGACCTAAACATTCATACTGCTTGAAAATAATCAAGCAATACCAATGAAGACACCGACTGAATACCCTAAGCTAAGAGTGGTCAGCGCAAAAATATTTTTGTAAGCAATTTTTTTATATTTTCGGATGACCTTTAGATCAATAAAATGCAACCCAACCAGATGGCCTTTGAAATACAGCTGCTGCTACTGTTTTCTTTTGCGGAAATACATGCCTCCCACGCGCTAATCACAACTCATCTGCGCGGAAGTAATTTTAAATCCTGGTGATGATTCTGCTGTACCATATATATATATATATATATATATATATATTCGTTTCCCATCGCGGGGTTTGAGCACTGTGGCGAAGGAATTAACGGCTGCCACTTGCGTAATGCAAAGAATTTTTTAATGAATTGCGCACTCTGCTATCCGCTAAGGCAAAATGTAAATCAACCTAAAGCTGCTGCATAATGCCTTATAATAATATAAGGAAGTGCCCGTGGTGTAATGGTTATCGTCGCCGGAATTGGACACGGTGACACGAGTTCAAATCCTGGACTGAGTGCATTTCACATAGCACTAATACCCTTGGGAAAGGTATGAATCCAATTATTCTCCGTCCAGCTATGGGTAAATAGTAGGGCAGACTAGGTTCTTCAGCCTTGGTGAGGCAACTCGTTTTGGAGAAAGAAAACTGTGAATTCAAACCTGTTAAACTCCGCTTAAACAATTGACCTTGTGTCATATTCTGCCCGAGCGGAGGGGTTGGGTAAATATGATAATGCCTTATAATTTCCGAGCAGACATATGTCGACTGATTGTTAAGCGGTATGATACAATGTCTAGCGTAAAGTTGTTCGGATTTCGATCCCAGCTGGAAGTGTCTTACGTGTCTAGCCACACTCAATAGTTGTGATTCCATGGAACAGTTAGTCAGACTATATATATATATATATATATATCCAAACCCTCCATTAGAGCAGGATGCGACTCAAAGTAACTTTTTGGCGAAATTGGGGTTACTATCCCTAAATGAAAGAGCCTAGTCTGCCCTACTATTTACCCATAACTGGAGGGAAAATAGTTAGACTCACACGTTTCTAAAGTATATTAGTGTTTGGTTAAATGCAGCCTCATGAAGAATTTAAACTCAGGTCGTTGTGTCCTTTTCTTATTGCAGTAACCATGTAAACGTGAACAACTCCATACAATATAAATATACATGTAAGGTGTTAATTATATATATATATATATAAACTTAAGTACTCAGGAAGCTTTATTAATTCCTAAGCACAGGTAATTATATTTCTTTTGATTCCCGTTGCACAATTCACCGATTGATTTCAGAAACCATAGAATATAAATTTTATGTAACAAATTGCCATGCCCTGTGTTTAACCTCAGAATTTTTCCCTATCATCTTAATGCAGGAAGTTACATAAACGTGGGTTGTTCGAATTAAGGTAAATTCTGTGGTGACTGAAAATAACAGTTAAGTATTTCCATGCATAGGATCTTTGAAAGAATTCAGTGCTAAATATGATATTCTAATTTCTTTATTTCACGCTTCTTAAAGGAAGAACTCCTACACAAACAACCAGACATCATTATATATATATATATATATATATATATATATATATATATATATTACACAGCATTGGTTGTCACTATCTGACTTAGTGGGTTTGTGGCAAACCAAATTCGATATACAGCACTAACACTTCTTTATCCACACGCGTATGGCACATACAAAATGTGAACATCCCAGCAACCATCACTTGGGAAATAGTAAAACTAGCACCCGCCTACAACGAGACATCAAAAATGCCTTTTTTTGCCTCCAGAAGGAGCTAGCTATTATCACCCAAACATCACAAAACACCCTGCTAATTTTTAAAAAAAAGAAATTCTATCCAAATACAAGCATGAGAACAAACATCTTCTCTCATATTTCGACTCCTACACATTACCCATCCATCTAACCTATACCTCCTCCACTACTAAAATCTCCCAAAAGATAACCCCAAACATACCCGACACACCGTAAGTACCACTTTCCTCCATCAAACAACACACCCGACGCACCGAAAGTACCACCCTCTCCATTAAATCTTTATATCCATCTTCATGCTCTTCCACAACCTGTTGACATTATATTAGCCATGTTTTCATGAGTGTTAGAAGTACATCTCTACACTGTATATTTAACATACCCCTCACACACACACACACACACACAAACACACACACACCATCATATATTTCAATAACGTATACGTAATATAACATTAACACAAAATAAACTCGCCTAATATTGTAGAGTATATTTACGGAGGTGCCCGTTGTGTAATGGTTATCGTCGTAGGATATGGACACGGCGACACGATTTCAAATCCTGGACGAGACTGATAGCATTTCACATAGCACTAATACCCTTGGGAAAGGTATGAATCCAATTATTCTCCGTCCAGCTATGGGTAAATATTAGGGCAGACTATGTTCTTCAGCCTTGGTGAGGCAACTAGTCTAGGAGAAGGAAAACTGTGAATTCAAACCTGTTAAACTCCGCTTAAAAATCGACCTTGTGTCATATCCTGCCTGAGCAGAGGGTAAATATGATTTACATAAAATAGAATGCTAATAAAAAGACATTATTGTTATCGAACACAACTTCACACCTATTATCCTTACGTCCCAGACCTATCAAAACAGAAATTCATTTCTTTAATTATGCAATGATTATAATCTGATCGTTTGTTAACGCATAATTAAAAAAAAAAAATGACATAGTTAATACAAACAATTATTGCAACGGATTAACACAATATATTCATTATATTCTTTACGTACATATAATCATGGATGTATACGTGATGTATACGTAATATATCATAACACATCATAACTAATACAAGTTATTATTGCAACCTTACACAAATCATATTCCATCATGAAATACTAATATTGGAGAATATTGTTGAGTATATTATGATATAACATATCTCATCACCGCGATATTTGTGTGATCCTGATCCACCATACTCCTTGGTCTATAATGCTAACAAATCAAAACTTTATTTTCTTCGTAATGCGGTGATGATGATATTTTATTCCTTAGTTAAAATCATCACCTCACACACACAAGCACAGGAATATAAAAAAAAAAAACACTTTTTTTTACTCGGTCAATTTGTCGTGACCTTGGCTACATATCACGCCTCATATATCCAGGATACAACTTCAAATTTGCCGCGCAGTGCATTATCTTCATATACACTCATAATAAATATCAATTATACACCCATACTCATTAATACGCAAATATAACCCCCCATACACATATAAAGAGTTGTACAGAATTCTAACGTTCTTTTTTTGACAGTTTTTTTTTATCGATTATTACTATATATATATATATATATATATATAGTAATAATAAGTAAATATATAGCATTAAAAATTTCAAGCTGTTAAGTTTTAGGGTTCGTTACGTGAAATAATTCTCTACCGTCATACCAATAAGAGAATTATTTCTCGTAACGAACCCTAAAACTTAAAAGCTTGAAATTTTTAATGCTATTACCAACGCACCAATGCAAATCTTTCACAACGAAAACTTTTCTGCCTTAGAACGGAGAAAGCCGGTTCCGTGAAACCAGCCTTTTAAAAGAAAGTGGACGGTTCAACTGGTAACATTGGAAAAAAGAACACCTTATAGGGACAGTAAAAACGAGTATATCGTTGAGGCGAGACACAACAGAGAAGGCTTTACTTGAAGAGAAACTATTCGACCCGATGAAAACTCCACCTTTTGTCAGTTGGATTTGCTTTACTTTTCATTTTTTTGTACACCTTTTTTTTACTTGTATATTTACAAGGTTCATGTGATTTCCTTACTTTTGAATTTCTACTGACAGCAGCCTATTAAACAGCCAGACAGAATTAACTGATTTTTTAATAAAGACAGAGGGCTTTTTCTTGTTTCTCTCTAGCTTTGTTTTTCTAGTCTCTGTGTTGTTGTTGCTCATCATTGCTTATCATTTTGTCTGCCTGATTTCTAGTTATAAATCTCAGTCCTCACGATAGTCAACGCTGATTTAAAAAGTCTGTAAGTAGTGTAGCTCTCAAAGATGTTTTATCAGTTAAAACCGGTACGAAACAATAGTATTAATACGTCTTTTTGTTTTAACAGTATAGGTTAATACACTGGATTAGGAAATTGCAAAGACAATAGAATTTCTGAATTTCCTTCAACAAAAGTCACAATTATTTATCGGCCTCCGATCTGTCTTTAAGTTTAATAAAAGTAGTTCCAAGTATTCAAATAAATGTTTTTAAAAGTCTTTGTTACCATTAGAAAGGGTTGTTTACTCAATTAAATAAATGACCCTGATTCTGATTTTATACACAGAAATATCCTACAATGTTAGTTTAAGTTAGATTTGGTTTATTTGTTTAATGTTTTATAGTTTATCTCATGCCTAAATTTAGTTCATTCATTATTTTCTTCTTTTTTTTTATTATCGCAATATTTCAAATTTGCCATTGAATATTTCAATTTCATTCCTTTTATTTGTCTAAAATCTTTCGTTTGAACGTAGATATATGAGATCAAGTTTCCGTATCTAAAAGAAGTAATCTGTACATTGTGTATTATTTCGAGTATTACATTCTATTCCAAATAATTTAGACATATTATACGGTTTAAGGTAACTATTCCTATTTAATAAACATTATTTTGCAAACTGTTATATAATTTCGAAGCATTTCTATCAAGGATTAATAATTTGCAAGAAGTAATCTGATTACGAGTAACTAATAATAACCTTAGGTAAACAATTTCAAGCGACTATTTCTAATATAAACAATTTGCATATAATTATCAAGTCTTCCTATTTAATAATGATTCTTTCACGCAGACAATTTTGATGTGTAGATGGGATCCTAACAGGTTCTACCACTCTGAATCAGTGTGGACCTGGGAGTAATGACAATGAAGTAGTATCGTTACATTCCGTCGAGTTAAAAAACTGGATCATCATCGAATGTATTTTAGTGTCATACTCAGAATATTTTCGTTTGGATCTTACCCGTCTACTGCCCATTTATTCTAAGCCTTATAAACAGGACGATATTATATTATTTCCATATATGCAGATAGATATGTACAATATTCTCCCATATTTGTCTCAGTCGGCTGGGGTTCCAGAATACACCGATTGCATCTCTGCAGAGAGATAAGACTCCCAAAACGTATGTTCTGATGGTGAAGCTCCAGTAATTGTAGAGTTTTGGGGGAATGCAGAGTACTTCTTTACTGTCATCGCTCCGATGTCCGCTCTGGCCGAGAGTGGTCTCACCTCATAGGGTCCTATCTATGGTTTAAATGCAACAAAAATGTGTACTCATGTTTAACTGAATTGAGTGAAATAAAACTGAGTTAACATCTAACTGTTTGTAAACAAAAAACTGTACTTATGCCACATTGATTTTTTTTTTAAATAGGAATGTTTATATTTATGAAAATGGATTTAACATTAAATAATCTACAATGGTTGATATACCATGCAAAGAAACCAAACCAAATCTTTCTTAGAGATATTTCGAAGATACTTATTTTCTCTCGTAGGAGAAAAATGTGCCCAAAGTATTCTGCAGTTGTCTACTATGGAAGAATCATGGCATTATTCTGGCTTTTCAGTAGCTCGTTGCTTCATATATTTTGGTATGCAAAGAGTGCAGATTATGGTTTCAGCCTGCAGGTTTTTCGGGTTTATTTGAAGACGTCCTACACGATAAGTAAGGTATTGATAATATAAAGAATATCCTCACTGAATATGTTTAATATCGATGAAGTGGTGTCTTTAGTATAATTATGCTAGAATTATTTTGTCTTTAGAATAAAAATGTTCAAGAAAAATTACATTATGGTAGAAAATAACCGAATTGATATAATAAATTTCACTTTATTTCTCATACCTTCAGAAATGTTTGAGACACTTCTTTGTTAGCTTGACTATTAGGAGACTCTATCGTTGTTGGATCCAAAGTAGGAACCCAACATATTTGAAATGTCCCCTTTTTGTTATTTCATTTCAATTTCATAAAGTCTAAACGAAAATTTCGTCCACGATCATCATTATGGTACCCAGATTCTTTGAATATAAATTGAGATAAACATGCAATAGGATTTTTATACGACATACTATTCTTTCAAATACTTCAACCAGTCAATTTTTAATTCTGTATGTTTTTCAATTCCTTAGATGCACGAGAGTTCAATAAAATAAAGAAAAATGAACCTTATATTGACATATTCATTTCACATCTATTCTAACTATAAAGCGCCAATTATCTTTTTTGCATTTGTTATAATTTTCCGTAAATATTTAAGGAATGGAATAATATGTTATTTTTTTTATGAAATTCTATTAGAGGACAAATTCTCTGTGAAAAGGGAAAAGTAAACCTTTTTTTATGTATCAAACAGTAGCATATGCCAAGACCAGAATGTAAATCAGTTTTAAGCAGAGTTGTGCTCGTTTGAAACCATAGTTAACAAACACTGCCATGCCATTCATACCTAGCTATGCAGGAAAGCAATAGATGTTTATCTTTCCCAATGAATAATTGCTCCAAGTGAAACGTATTCAGTTTCGTCCAGTATTTGAACTCAGTTCGACTATTCCTTTTTCTATGACGATAACCGAAACACAAAGTTATTCTATCTATTTAAAACTGAAAATTTTGTTTCTAGATGTTATACTGTGCGCGTTGCTTTTTCATACCGGATTTACATGAAGAACTCTGCTTGAAATATGGAAAACCGACTGGTGTATCGGTTAGCATCGATCAAATGTACTCGGTCAAACAAGTTGAAATACTTGTCGAAGCTGAAAGCTAATGCTACTAAGAAATAGATGAACCTTTCCCTTATCTCTGTGATTTGTGTATGACACTAAACTCCATCTGATGTTCAGACTTCAAATTCTGTAGCTCTGGGGAGCTTGGAGTACTCATTCATAGACATTACTACCAGGTCTACTCTGATCCAGAATTGAAGTGCTTGTTAAAGCGTTAACTATGGGTCAAATAATTTGAGTATTATTGTCATTAGATTGGAATATTTGAAACCATACAACATCATGCAAAAGATTTATATTAGATAGAAATATTTGATATTATATAATTGGGTGGAAACAAATGATAATAGAAAAAAATTTGAAATGGCAATTAAAAAATACAATCGAACTTGGAAATATAGTTAAGATTGTAATCAATTATCTTGAAATTATTAAAATTTTGGCATTAGATTAATCTTAATGAATCTATATGCTGTTTAAGAAATAAAACCAGACTATATCTCCACCTCAACAGTAGTTGTGTTAAAATAGTAGGGTAGGCTGAAGGTTTCTAGTTTTGGTAAAAGCAACCGTTTAAGGAGAAAGCCTCCGACAGCAGAGGCGTAAAACGAGAGTCCTTGGTATGACACTAAACTGCATAGCATGGTGAAGTTCCAGTCATAAGTTTGGAGGAATTGGCCTTACTTTTTCATCGTCATTACTCCCGAGTCCACACTGCCTTGGAGTGGTAATACCCGTTAGGGTCTCATCTATATGTCATTTGACTGCGTGCAAGAAATTAGTAGCAGCAACTGCAACAATTGAAGTGTGTTCAAACAATTAATATAAATACTTGAAACCATTGAATTATTCGTAAAAAATGAGCTCTGGCTAATTAAAAAAATCATGCTAACAATAAAGTATTCGCTTAAAAATCGTATGTATGATATATATGTATTAACAATATTTGTCATCAAATAACCCATAAGAATCGATATTCGACGAAGCACAACCAAATCAAATCCTCTATCAACGGGGACCGGTATGACCTAATGCATGAGGAACTGGCAGTTTTCCAAATTTTCTTGGGAGCAAATCCAGACTCTTGCAAGACAGATGGATTTCATAAGAATCTACGAGATTTTGAATTGAAGCCTATCACCTCAATACTCCATCACTTTTCTCAGAAGTTCAACAGATTTTCAGAATTCACTCGTCCCGATTAATTTTCTTTTCTTTAAATCTCCAATTCATTTCATCAATTTACTAAGATGTTTTGGATTTTTCCAAGTATTCAAGTAAAAATTGCAGCATGTCACGCCATTTTTTCAGATGTGTTGTCGGTTTTTCAGATTCTCTCAATCAGAAAATTTCTCGTCTCTTTGAAAAAGAAAGAGATCCGTTTGAATATTAAAATCCGAAGAATTCTTTTACATTCTCTGAGATTTTGTTTTCGCATACAACACAAGTTTGCATAGAAACACTCCGCAGTTCTTACGGGATCACTGAAAAAAAAAAAAAGAAAAGAAAAAAGGAAACGTACATCTGAGCCCAAGTGCAGTATATCAAGTAACATATTCTTGGAAAATCAATTTTTCTTCAAAATCAAAGATGTAAGGACTTTATTATTTTGGTTGAATAAATCAAAATGGATATCATTAGGGATTATTAATTTCCAGTCTATACAGTTTTGAATAAATGAAACCAAGCATCAACTTGCTTATATATGCATTAAATATGACTTATTTGGGCTACTAATTATTTATATAAATGGTTGCATAATTTCGATGTGGTAGATTTAAGAAATATAATAGCTAATCATATATTATTAATAGTATGATTCCATTAAAAATAGAATCCTTATAACTCTTTTTTAGAAATAAAATCGATATTTTATCCAAAATGTTAGAAGTGTACTTGCATGATACCGTGAAAAAAGATTTTTAAAAATTGTCATTAGTTACTGGTTACTGTCAGATAATTTAACAAAAGCTACCGTATACGTGGCGCTGAAAAATGTAATAGATAGATAGATAGATAGATAGATAGATAGATAGATAGATAGATAGAGTGCTTTGTCTTCCACGAGCCTTTATAAACGTTTAATTCTTTCAGGCATAGATTTCAATGAATTAAAGCTATATGAAGAAAGTGAACAGTTCCGCAGATCCATGAAAAAAGTTAATAAAGAAAAATCTACACATTGATGCAGTTGCAGCTACATACCTAAGTTCGACATTTGTATTTGATGTGTGTTTTACTATTATAGGAAAGAGGAATAGATAGACGAAGCTAAGTTAAACGTAATTTCTCATAATCAGATCAGAAATAATTAAATATGGTATCTTTTTTTTTTTTAAGGAAAGTCAGTTCTTTATTTAGGAAATGCTTGCGTTGTACTTATGCAGCGTTTAAAAAAAAGTGATTGCTTCGTTCCATCAACAAATAACTTTCACTGAAATCATCTTAAATCATAACGTAGTATGTTAAACAACTTGAAATTATGTTCCATGATTAAACGCCTTTTCTCCGGGGAATGGGATTTCTGCTGCTGAAAAAGAAAAAAAATGTTACAGAAAATTTTGAATTGTTTCTACACGAACAGTTGAAATTTAAAATCGTTTGACCAAGAATTCGTCAAGCTACTGAATTACTTGATGACATCATTTTTTTCTTAAACACACTTTGCTTTCTATGAATATAATGTATATGAGTGATGCTGTAATTACTGCGTAACTTAACACACTTGTTAGATGTTTTCTAAAGTTTCTTTAATCCATAAAAGTGTCAGGAAAATATTTCTTTAAATAATGGTAATTCCCTTCGTGCTTATACCGATATTTTTCAGCACTTCCTCATGAGTTATTTCTAACTGCTTTCGAGACACGTTTCTATATTTGTTTAATAAATAACCGTTTTCCCATTTTTTTCAAATGGTCTAAATTTAATTTTTTTCTGTACATTCTGTCATTTAAACGTAATGTAATTGGTCTGTGTGGAATTATTCCTGCAAAGACATTGTTTGGAAGCTGAGGCCATATATTCTGGGTCTTCTTGGTGAACGCCACACACCCATAACATATGGTAAATTCATAATAAATATTAAGCACACGCAATGATATAATCATGGATCATAATGGCAAACGAATTTTTCTATTTCCTGTGATTAAATATTTTGGCAGTTGTTCTGTGATATACACTGAACACTCACACAACCATTTGTATCATTATATAGCACTAGGTAACTGGAGGGGGTAGTGGAAATTTGAAAATAAATGTCTCAAAGGGAGTGCAGCATTTCACCAGCACACATCCTGTGTTGGTTTAATGGTGGGAAGTTGTATGTAACAAATCGTGGACTGATTCCATTTACATATGAAAAGCGTATATTGCAAGTAATATTGCGGAAGTAGTTTTTAACTCAATAATCACCACCCTCTATTGAATTAAGTAGAGTCTGTATTAAACACCGTTTTGAGGCTAAACGTATTTACCTTCCAATAAAGTTAAGTCTCCAGAGAAATGTTTAACTAATACATATATAAGGGTTATATGTCCAGCATTGTAGCGCACCATCTGACACTAATTACCATGCGTAGATAAATAAATAAATATGAACACACACACACACACACACACACACACACACATATATATTTGCATATATATATATATATATATATATATGTGTGTGTGTGTGTGTGTGTGTGTTTATATATATATTTATATATATAAAGAGAGCGAGCGAAATGTAGATTCATTGACATGAGTATACATACATACATACATACATAACGGGATAGATAGATAGATAGATAGATATTTGAGAATATATGGTTACAGCCAGCAAGAATCTACGTAGGTTTCACCTAACCGGATCATCAGAACGATTTTGACTAAAGAAGGGTTGGACTAAAACTCTATATTCTTGATTAAATGACCACAAGAAAAAATAAAATTAGCATTGAAAAAAAATTAAATTAATCCATACCTTATCTAGCAAGCAACCAACTTTTCTTATATCTAAAATCATTCAATATTTATGACCTTTGATTAAGTAATTCCTTAAGATCATTGTAGAAGGCTATGGCAAGTTTCTCCTCTAAACGTAAATTACGGTATTTATCTTCCGCTTTATATTTATGTCATTAACGATCTTCCATTTTTATATACTAAAATTATTCTCAATTTACTACACATACTTAGATAAACTAGTTCTGTGCCTATAAATTTTGTGTGCAAAATTCTTCTATGATTGTAATTTCTTTTTTGAAAGTTCCTGGAGTAGAGCCAATATTTTTTTTTTATCATTTGTACAAACCTTACAATTGTTAGGTCCAAAAAATGTACCTCCACCCTATAGTTTATATACTTAAATTGACTCTTCCCTTTGAGGTGGCAATTAATTTTATCGGTATAATTACATATAGGGCACTCAGTCTATTGACTATTATTAATTTTTTTAAAAGTTACTTTCATTAATAGAACTATCCACATTAAGCATTGTCCTCATCATCATCATGTCATGCCGCCAGCACGGATATCTCTGATCCTCTTTCGCCACTCCTCCCAATCGTTCATCGCTTCCGGTAGGTCTTAAGGGCTACATTCCGTATCCTCACAGAGCTGTTGTGTGTAGGTTCGAGCTGGTCGTCCCTCTTTTGATCGGCCACATGAGGGTGTCCATAGGAGAACATCACTTATGAGCTCGTCCCTGCTTCTCCAGCAGTGTCCTACATGTCTGGTTCGTCTAACTTTGCTAGTTTTTGTGATGGGAGGTTGGTGGCCATACAGTTGGGGTTTTGTGGGGTGTTGCCTCTAGGACATGTTCAGAATTGCTCGCAGCATTCTTGTGTAGTTTCCGTCAAGCTTTTTCTCCATTTTTTTTTTTAGTTTGCATTCATGTAGTGCATCCATGTCCTGGTGGAAATGCCACTTGTGGAAATGCCACTGACCCGATGTGAAGACTGCTGGCCTCTTCTGACGGAATCTCTTCCTGAACTCCATAAAAACCTCAACATAGTAATCCTAACCCTAAGCCTTTCGAAAATCAACTCTGGTATTCTGACTTCCTTACTCCTCCCACGCCTCTCATCAACCCTCAAAGACTCCCTGCCTTCTTTGAATCTCTTATGCCACTCAAAAACTGATGCTCGATTCATGCAAGATGCTCTAAAAGCGGTTTGAATCATTCCATACGTTCTGTGGCATTTCTTCCAAGTTTAAAACAGAATTTTATTGCATATTGTTCTTCTAAAGTGTCCTCACGTCCAAATTGCAATTTTGAAATTCACCAGCAGTGACAATCCGGCTTTAGCAGGGTGTATTCCAATTGCTGCTGTAGCTGTTCATTTGAACCTGAAATGATAAAAATTGGTCAGTCATATTATAAGTTGTATAGCAATAACTTAGTGAATCTTCAAGTGTCTACGACAATTTTAAATGCCTGTACAAAAAAGTCGGGAAACTTATTGAAGGCACCACGTAACAAAGTCGCATTTATCATTCCGTTATAATCCCTAAACGACTGTAATGCTGCCGTTTGTGATACCCCATTGGTTTATTTTTAATGTATTATATAGATATGCACGGAATGGAGTAGCAAGATGCATTGATACTTGACTACATACACGCAGGAAATAGGTTGACATCCAGATATGAATACTTTCATAGGCATATTGTGGTTTGAACAAGGTGATAAAACCTGCGATACTAATCGCAGTTAATAATTGATTGGACATCAATTCATATTTTTCCATCAAAGTTTCTCATGGATTATCTCTGTAGTTGTTTTTCTTCCCATTTTTTTAAACTGGAGTTTTCTTATTCTGTTTTTTTTCTTTTAAGTTTGGTTTTGTCAATCCTTTTTTCAATCTTTGATAGTCCTTAAGTTTCTTAAAAACAAAGATGACGAAATCATCAGTTCTCATAAAAACTTTTCCAGTTATTCCTTTTAAACTAGAAATCTATAGACGTCATGTTTATAATGCAAAACATCACGATTTGTCATTATCACGCTTGCATTTATATTGTTTTATTTTCGTAAGAAGGTGTAATGAATGTTTCTTTATATTTTTCTCTTTGATCATGTCTCGATAGTCTCGTTTCATTTCTTGGAATTTAAAATTTTTAGGGAATGTTTACTGCTTTTAAATTAACAAGTAATTTTTGATTAAAATATCTGTTTCTTTTTAACATAATATTAAATGAAGGACATTTAATGATACGACGTCGGATACAAAAGATTCAAGCTCAATCTCTATTTTGTGTATGCTTATGTGTGTCTGTGTATGTTTGTGTCTGCGCAATCGAGAATAAGCCCTTGACCTCAACACATCACAATCCACAATTTGCAGCCACTTGAAAAAGGTAAGAAAAATTAGCGAGCTGGGCGATTGCGTCCCTCATACCCTTTGCGAAAAGAATTTGCATAGATACATAAATACAAAGGAACACAGATAGATAGATAGATAGATAGATAGATAGATAGATAGATATTTGTGAATATATATATATATATATATATATATATATATATATATATATACCTTTAAGAAAACCAAAAACCGGTCACATTAGGATTATAAGTTTATTTCAATCCTGTTATGGGTATTGATATAAATGAATAACACCAAAAACAACAGAACGTCTTCTGATCCAATGGATAAAATAAATACACCCAGAATAGACACAGAAGGGAAGGGTGGAAGTTGGAAGAAGAGTGAAGAGTTTCCTCCCCATTTTACCCACTTCTGTTTTTTTATATTACCGGTCGGAATCACAATAAGGTAACTAAACGTATATTCAAACTCACTTTATACAATAAACTTAATTTAAATTTTTTAAAATCTTAAATTCTAAATACCTCAAAAGGTAGTGGATGAATTCAGATGAATCTTCCTAACCTATCTCAAAGACCAAACTTCGTGTAAGAAAAGGCATGTTGTCTCCAAGGCGGGACTACCACACCATTATTTATATTCACTTTTAAAACAATTAGACACTCAATGCATATCTATATTTTCAAAAGCAGCTATTTGTACATAAAAATCTGCTAAGAATACACTACAACTTGTTTATATGAAAATCGATGATTTTTCCCAGATATCTCAATTCCATTTTCAGCAAGAATAACTTAGTAAAAAATGCAGTTAAGTTGGTCAATCATATTTGTGTATTTTGCATCAAATCGTTTCAGTCTTTTCTATTCTCTACAAAATTCTCTGATAGACAAAAAATTTACTCAAGAAGATCAGTTTAGGGTTAGTGTTTATTGACAAAATCATGAGCGAAAAACCAGCCGAATATTACTTTAAAGGCATCAATAAACTACCTGATAAATGGGAAAGGCTGATTCAAAATAATAGTGAATATACTTTTGAATGAAATTGATTCATTTCTTTTAGTAAATTTAATCTAATATTCTAAGTTGTTTTCAGTAATATCTATAAATATATCAGATACATTTATAATGTCAGTATGTTTTTTATTTTTGCTTAATTTAGGCAAAACTTTACCCATCGTGGTCTGTACTATCAAAAGAAAAAAGACTACAAATGAAAGAAAATGAATCTTCCGACCCATCATGTATCTTCCCTTAACATATAAAATAACATCGATTCAGAAGGAGATAATAGTCAAATTAATAGAATGTAAGAACACTTTCCCTTTACAATTAGAAGGATGTGATCAACTCTTTATAAACAAGATGATCATCGAAACTTATCGACCTAGACAGAAAAATTCAAGCATGGCTTGGATTAAATAATAAATGCTTTTGATAACAAGCCCACGAATGGATTCTAAAAGTTCTCTACATTTTAAAAATAGCTTCATCTACAGTTCCTGAAATACGATATGGAAAGATAACACTAATCTCAGATTAATCCATGAAAAAATGATTCTAGAAACTATTAATCTGAACATTAACAATGGAATATTCCAACAAGACACACTTTCATCCTTTTTTTTTTTTTATAGCTCTAATACATCTCTCCATCAAAATTAACAGGGACTATGGATATATATCTATTTAAAAAAATAAGACCCCGATTTTATATGGGTGATTTAATGCTTTTTGCAAAAAGACATAAATAGATTAGATAAAATAAGATAAAAGGAAATAATGACTATTAGGAAGGAGTACTAAGTTCTATGAATAGGTTTTGTGACGTAATATGTATGCATTTTTGTCATGAAAAATGTGCGAAAGTCACTTTTGGGAAGGCTATCGCATAGAGTATAAAAATATCACTATAGATATAAACACGGAAACTACAAAGTTAAGACACAATAAAAAGAATACATATTTAGGTATAAAAAAATCAAATTGTATTATACTTTAAATGAAACAAAAATAAAAAAAAAATAATTCTGTAGGAGGATAAGAGCCATATTAAACAGAATTAAATGCATAAATTTAAGTTAGAACAATTAAAACTAATGCAATATCAGTTGTGAATTTTAACTGAAATAAAAAAGATTGATACAAAAGCTAGAAAACTAATAACCTGTCAGAGATCTTATCACCTAAGATCAGAGGAAGAACGTTTCAATATAAAAAGAAAAAAATAGTGAAAGAAGCATGATCAAGCTAGAATTAGCCTCCGAAAAATTCAAAGGGATTCAAGATATAATTAGACACTACAACAGACTGGATGTTACCTAATAGTAAATACAAACAAAAAAACATAGAAATGTATCATTAATGAAAGCAATAAACTTGCTCAACAACTCAACATCATGACGAAAGAAATAAACATGAAAGATCAAGCAATAGAGGAAGCAAAAAAAAGCCAAGTAACCAAAAAAAATAAGAGCTTACAAACAAACAAAAGCGGATATACTAAATTAATTAAAAAACGTCTGGGAAAAAATTCCCACCAGGGACCATACGCAGAAAGAATTAGAAATGTTGATATTGAAATAGTAAATATCAGTCGATGGCTGAAAAGTGCTGGACTGAAGACAGAGACAGTGGAGTCAATAATAATAACACAAAATCCGAGTTTACTAACCAGAAATTATCTGTTAGATATCATCAAAAAATGATCAATTCCAATGTGTAGTTTGTTTGAACAGAAATCGGAATCGATTGACAGGTGGCCCTATCCTAACACTAATAGAATATAAAGAAAGGCATTATGAAGTCGAAGATTATATTCATTGGAAAATATGCAAATACAGGAGAATACTGATATATGAAAAATCGTATAAATATCAATAACAGAAACCAAATAAGCTTGTATTCGCTGGTAATGTGTTGTTCAAACTTATAAAAATAAATATAATTTAACCAGATATAGTGTTTTAGGACTATAAAAGAAAGAAATACATTATTATTGATATCTCAGTGTTAAGAGATAATGACATATCAATCACGAAGTAAAAAGAAATAGGTAAATACAAAGCACCTGTAAATAGAAATAGAAAAAATCTGGCACTGTAAAACTATCAGCGTGCCAGTGAAAATGGGAGCTCAAATTATGATCAATATGTAAAGTTAGTAAAGTTGGCGACCTTAGTCAAGGGTGACCCGAAGGTTCACTTTTCAATGGCTACCACAACGAGTTGTAAGGGAGGGCGCTACTCCATTTCCTTGATTGCTCCACTTTGTCCTTGATCTTTACCATATAGGGCTGAGTGATGAACAAGACGGCATCAAGTACCATTTTTTTGAGTCTTTGATATGACTCGACCTGGGATTGTACCCTGTTCTCCTGGACCATTGGCGGACACTCTATTCATTAGGTTAATGAAAGAAAACGCATTATAAAAATACCTGGTAGTCCCAGTCTATATAAAACACGAAAAAACAATTAGTAGAACTTTCCATTTCCTCAGTAGACTGTTATCAATATGAATAGAAACAAGCACCAATAACATGGATGCAGAGAAAAGATAAATTCATTACCTTTTCTCTTCATTGGTATTGCGTAAAAACCAGTTGAAAGATTTTAAATAAAATTGATTATAATAATAATAATAATAATAATAATAATAATAGATAAGTGAATAAATAAACACATAAATAAATGAATAAAATGAAACAGCTCCGATTTGAGCCTCAGTCCCCCGACTTTACCACCAAGATTAGGACTCAAGTTATAAGCACTGATTTACGGAAAGCTGGCTGGTCTCGAATTAGAAAACAATTATTTCTGAAATATTCCCATTTGGTTTTGTTTTATTTGAACAAAAAGTGCATTATATTTTTAGATTTATTTTTAGCAGAGATTTCATCCTTCAGTGAAGACAAGTCCGCTTTCATTTATTAGAATGCTTTTTTGTTCTTTCTTTTAATGTACTCTTTGAGATTTAGATTTAAGTGAATTATGAATGAATTGACAGCTAGCCGCTTTCCCAGGAGACTTGTCGATATAATAGCAGATTTTGTAAATAAAATTAATCGTCGAATGAAAGCTGTTCCAAAATATGCAACTCCATTTAGGCATTTCATATTTTATTTGCATTGCAAGTAAAATTTTTATTTGTAGATTATTTATGGGGTCTGCTTCTGGCATCTTTTAGCCATCGAAATTACGATCGAATTTATTTCTTTATTTATTTAAGTCACACAAGCCAAAGTTATGTTGTTAGAGTTCCTTATTGTGCTTCACAAGCAAAAATAAAGAAAAATCTAGACGAGGCGTATTGACGGGAAATAGGAAACCACTGAGAAAAAATGAAAATGTTCAATTAGTTTCAGCAGGAAATATTTCCACAGAAATATTTTTTGTAGAATTCGGTGATGAGAGACCAACATGTTTGCTTTTAACTCACGCTATTTTTTAGGGTCGGTTTTAATGATTGGTATGTTTATTGTGTATAAAGAAGCAGATATGATTGGGTTTAAACTGTAGTTTCCTTATCTAATTAATTGAAAATGAGAGCTGGTAACTTTTTAGAGGTGATTCGTAGAGTAATAACTAAAGTACTGGACTGCACTCTCGAAGTAAATGAGTTCAAAATCCAGTCGCTCTATACGTTTAATTTTGAGTAATAATTATGGAAAAGGTATGGAATCCCTAATATTGTAATATACTAGCTTAGCTAGCGACGATGAACTTAAAAGATTAAATGTGGTCCCAAGATAACATCAATAAAGTGGTTTTCACAGGAAAGAGAAATATGAAATATGATGGCGAGAATATAATTCATTGCCTATGAATAGAGTGACAGATATTTCCGTTCGCAAATAAGATCAACAAATTACCGGAAAGTATATAAGTTCCGATAACCAGCCATAAACAGAAAAATACGTAAGGCGAAGCAGACGTTCATACTCCTGCATTGGACTTGAAAAGACAATATAAGGTCGGTGATTTTGGACTGAAGACAGAAACCCACTGATCACTCAAGTAGACCTCTCAGCTCCCCTTGTGTGTTCTCCGGTCATAGCACTACTTCACGAAAAATGTCTCCGCCACGGAAGAAAGATATGTGCGACCTCTCTCAGACTATATTCCTACTATACACAATCATCACCGTCGAAGAATAAAAATATAAATTATATTTTTATATATCAATGAGTTTTTCGTTGTTTGGCCTGCGGTTCAATACACGACAATACCACCCTCAGGTACGTATTAAATAGTATCACCACAGGTCTTCTACAAGGAAGGATGGCGTTGACATAAAATAACCCACGAAGATTGATATGTTATAAAAACTATGAAATCAAACTCTTCGTGAGCTCAAGAATTTGGGAGTAGGAAAACCGTAAGCGTAACAGTTATCACCGTCGGATATAGAATCAGTGACCCGTGTTCAATTCCTGGAAAAGGGTTTTGCTTTTCACTTTTCGCTAATGTATATTGGAAAGCCACGTGTTCATCTGTTCGTCCCTCTTCTTACCAATAATAACATATTCGGACAGACTGGGTTCTTTAGCCTCTGTTCCTCAACTTCACTAAGACAAGGCATTATATTGATATATTTTGTTAATTGTTGGTCCTTATTTATTTATTCATATGATTTTTTCCATTTTTCTTGCTTATGTCTTTTAGTATCTCGAAATGATTGACCTCAATCTGATAAGAACGTCGGAGAAATATTAGAGAAAACTGGTCGAAAATTGATGGTAGTTGTTCGATCGATGACCCTAGTAAAACTTATAAAAATGATACGCCTCCCTTTTTTTTTCCTTTTTTCTTTTTTTTTTTTTTTTTTTTTTTTTTTCGCGAGATCTTATTTAGGTGGTATCACATTTATTCTGGAAAAGCAAAAGTTATTGAGAAAAAACAGTTTGATCACCCTTATTCTTTTCGTTTTCTCATTCATATATATATATATATATATATATATATATATATATATAAATACATATCCATATATAAGTGGGGACTCCAGGTTACGGTTTTCAGGCTCAGCCGGAACAGCCATTCTCTCAAAGTCTAATTCATAGCAGTAAAATCATCACTCAACAACAATTCATTTGCCCTTGACTTTTGTTTGATTCAATGACCTGATTCGAGGCATCGGAAAAAAATTATTTTAACACAATAACTTTTAAAGGCATATTTTATTTTCATGTATTTTGTTAACTTTCACCGACGGTTTGTTATATAGTCATCTGCTGATTCATGCAGAAATATACATATATATGCTGGATACATACTGACCCAATAATAATTAAGACGCACGATGATAAAGTCGCAGGACTAAACGACGCACGCAATGAAGAGGCAGGGAGACTTCTTTATAAAATATTTTACCTCTCATCTTTATTTGTAAGTTTCGAAAGGGTTGTTCCAAGTTTGCATGTGTGAGGGAGCTGGAGACCAAACATTACTGAAATATTTTGACCCCGAAGTTATGGCCGTCAGCTTTGTGTCTTTCTCGTTCTCCATGGTTGCTCAACCGGAGCACTGGCTTTCCTTACTACAACTCGTCTACCTCCTCAACTCTACTCGCCTGTCTCCACTGGCTCGTTGAACCCAACTGACCGGAACTAAACTGTCCTCTGTTCAATTCGTCGGCCTTATATTGCCTTCAAACTCCCACGCGGTGATATGGACACGCCTCCGCAACGTCTTCCGATATCTAGCGACCGGGATGTGTCACTTCCGCTTTCTTTGGAATGACCTGTGTGATCGTCATCGAGCGGAAATAACTGTCATCCAGTTCAGAGGTCACTTTCTTCAAGTGCGTCAGTCTATGA
The DNA here is from genome assembly GCA_963585895.1 of Sepioteuthis lessoniana. Taxonomy (NCBI): domain Eukaryota; kingdom Metazoa; phylum Mollusca; class Cephalopoda; order Myopsida; family Loliginidae; genus Sepioteuthis; species Sepioteuthis lessoniana. The sequence goes on from OY757911.1 coordinate 79,020,891, forward strand.
GAGTATAATGGGATTTTTTTTACCTCGTCCCATTTCATCAGCCAATTTCCGCCCACGCGATTTCCTCTCATAACTACCATCAGAATGTGTCACTTCCTTCAGGTGCATTACCTTGAATGGCATTTTTGGCCGGGTCAACTGGTCAAAACCTAACAGGTTTTCACAATGATGTTACATGAAGCCAAAAAGATAGACTAATGTCACCTATGAAAAATCAGCCTTAAAAAACAAACTTTTTAATATCATGAGACAGACGACTAGATTTCAGTTGAGAAAATAAAAGTAAATTCTAAAAATTTCAAAGTATTTTATTTAGCGTTTTTCATCTTAACAAAATTCTGACTGTAATTGTTTGTTGTTGCTTTGTAATATCATTTGTGAGAGAAGAATTTACGAATATGATGTCGAGTACAAAGGATTTGAGTTCCATCTAAATTATTTACATGCTTGATTTGTTTTTTTCTTCATATGTGTGTGTGTGTGTATGTGTGTGTGTTATAGTGCGCGTGTGTCTGTGTGTGTTCATACATGTTTAAGTAATGTGTTCCTTTCTCTAGACATTGTGCGGTTAACATCAAAGATTCTAGAAGTGACAGAGACAGCTGGTCAACCCAAATGAACCCGAGTAAGATTGATGACCTTCAGTTACAAATTATATATATATATATATATATATATATACATATGTGTGTGTGTGTGTGTATATATATATATTTGTATAAATATATATATATATATGAGCTATTTTTAAATAATAGACTCTCCTTTAAAGCTAAAGTTATTTTTTTAGCACAATTTTTGATTGTTTATTATTTTACAAGGTTTCTAAAATTTTGTTCGGTAATATAAAAAAAGGCCAAAACTTTTATACCGAAACATTTCCACCTTTATTTCTCATTTCAAATCCTGAAATGAAAATGTTTCCTATTTAAAATACAATGAAATTGTAGTTAAATATACATTATGACCTTTCTGTCGACTGCAATAAGAGTTTTGTAAGAAATCTAATTAAACAAATAAAAATTAATTGAAATTGCTTTTAAATAACTAAACTGTGATTATATATATATATATATATATATATATATATATATATATATATATACTGTTGATTAAAGAAACTTCCAATGGAACTTTAGCTATATATTTTTAGTTTTTCCGATAATATACAAAATTTAGCAGAACTTTTTTCCTGAATAATTTCTCTCCAATTACTCATTTCGAATCCTAAAAATAAAATATTTCCCATTTCAAACACAAATTCTCATTGTTATAATCGTTTCAATGTTCAACAAAGGTCCAGGAGATCTGGTTTCGATCCCAGACCAAGTCATACTAAAACTGGAAAAACGGTACTTGATGCCTAATTTCTTAACACTAAGCGTTATAAGGTACGATCCAGGGTAAGTGGAATAATAGATGAAAAAAATTGTGCCCTCCCCAAAGTCTCGGTAGTGAAACTATTCAAAAAGGAACCTTTGGGTGACTCACGACTATGATCGGATATATATATATATATATATATATATATATATAATAATAGGCCTTATGGTAAAAAAAAACAAACTGGCAAGTGATTTGACGATGAAAATATACAACTGTGAAGGGGAAAAATATATATTGGAAAAAAAGAAAAGGCCAACCTTGTCATACCAATCGAAGAAAATCAAAAGACACGCAATTGGTTGGTCAAAAAATCACTGTTAGGACTGCTAAGCTACAATGCAAAAAGTGCTTAATACTAAGTAGAGCAAAATAGTAACGATAATTACTTAGTGAGTCAGGGAGTAACCTACTATAGTTTGCCTAAGCGGCTCATCAGGGTACCTGATCCCGACTAAAGAAGTATGGAAAGAAAACTATATTTATAGTAAAAAAAAAAAGAAAAAAACTCATACCGGACAGAAAATTAGCATATCAATAAAAAATATATATATATATCCATAATGGGATAAAAGAAGCGTACAAAAAATTAGGTTTATTATTAAAACTATATTTAAATGAAAGCATGGAATACAATTGCAATTTTTTTAAAAAATACTAGTTTAAAAAACTTATTTGTAGAGGAGCCAATTTCTTTTGTGCCTGCAGGCGTTCAATATTTCCGACCTTTGGTTTAACAAATTTTTATTATTGTTAGAGGCTATTGCGAATTTCTCCACATTGCAAAGTATAAAATACCTATCACCGGCCCTATATTTACGATTTTTTTTACTATTTCCCATTTTAATATGGGATCAATGCCTTGCCTATTTTTGATTTCCCACACATAATTGGATAAACTAGTACTATGTTTATATTTTTCATGTGTAAAACTACTTTTATCATTATAGTGCCTTTGTTTACGCGTTCCCTTGGTGGACCCGGAGTATACCTTTTTATTTTTACAATTGTGTGGTTTGCTATTATATACCTCCACCTTATAAACTATGCATTCACATCGACATTTGCCATTAAGGTGACACACAATCTTATTATTACAATTACATTTAGGGGCCTCGTTATATTGTTCTTTATAAGGTTTTATTGCATTGGATTTATTGATAATACTATTGATATCTGGATTACAGCTATAACTTAGCTTAATATTATTTTTATTAAATATTTTATTTAGTGGGTTTGTTACCTGGAAAATTTCTTTTCAATAATTTAAAAAATTCACTACCTAATTTATTAACTACCTCCATATTACACGGAGGTGTAAACCAAAGATTTCTCCTTGGCCTATTTTTCCTTTTATATATGTTGGATGTTTCGGTGTTGTTTTTATAACTAAGCTTAATATTGTGGCCACTCTCTTTTAGTGCCTTTTCGTAGTCTTGTTTACTTTGATCAAATATATCTATTTAGGAGGAATTTGCTGATAGTCATCGTCACGATAAAGCCCATGACTATAGGGATCAACTATATTATTAAGGTTATAGAGAAGTAAGCACCCCACAAGCCCACCGATTTTAGCGCCATCAAAAGCTCCCATGGGGGTATCAAAGTTACCATCAGCCCTTTTTAAATCCATATTGGGCATCAGTTTTTGAGTGGCATAAGAGATTCAAGGAAAGCAGGGAGTCTGTGAGGGATGATGAGAGGTATGGGAGGAGTAAGGAAGTTAGAATACCAGAGTTGATTGGCCAAAAAAAGAATTTCATGGATAAGGACTGTTGTGTGTCTATAGAGACAAAAAGTGCATAGTTTGGTGTCAGTGTGGCAACTGTACACAAAATTATTCGCGAGGAACTGAAGATGTAGATCTGCGCGCAGTTTGTCCCAAGGGTGCTCAGAGAAGATCAGAAAGAAAGACGTTGTCATGACAGCAGAGATATGGTCGAGCTGATCAATTAAGATCCCATAGTTTTTGATGCTCTGGTGACCTGTGATGAAAGCTGGATCCACAGCTATGACCCAGAGACCAAGAGATAGAGTTGCCAATGAAAGCATGCTGGCTCTCCCAGACCCAAGAAGGCCAGACAGAGCAAATCCACACACAAACTATTGATGATCCGATTTTTGACAGCACTGGCATGATCTACATGCACTGTGTTCCCACTGAACAGACGGTCAACAGGTAATACTATGTTGAGGTTTTAAAGAAGTTCAGGAAGAGATCCTATCGGAAGAGGCTAACACTCTTCAAATCGGATCCTGTGGCATTTCCACCTGGACAATGCGCCAGTCCACAACTCCATCCTTGTCATTGACTATTTGACCAAGATGGGCATCAAGACAGTTCCTCACCCTCCTGATAGTCCAGACCTGTTTCCCTGCGACTTTTGGTTATTTCCTAAGCTCAAAGAAAAGCTTAGAGGCTGTTGTTATGAGACAATTGAGGGGATGAAAGAGGCTGTGAGGAAGGTCATTGACACACTCACACAAGAGGACTTCAATGGGGCCTTCAAGAAGTTGTTAGAACGGTACAAGTGCATTGCAGCCGGAGGAGATTACTTCGAAGGGGACTAGAGTTTCATGTGTGTACTCTCAATAAAAGTGCCCGTACGAAAAAAGTCTCGAAACTTTCTGAACAACCCTCATACATATATATGTATATATATATATATATTATCCCAATATATTTAAATCCCAGTTTTAATAATACCTGGCATTCAATGCGAGCGATGGTTCAATACTATCAGTTATGTAAAAAATCTTAAATATTGGAATAATAATAGAGATTATGGCCTAATTCTGTTTTTTTTTTATTTTCAAATATATACTTTGGATTTCCGAAGTTTTCATTCACTTTGTAGTTGATAGAATAACATTTCAGTTGTTTAACCGGAAGTCAAAATTTCCGATTTGCTTTCGATAATCTTATCCCATTAATTAGCAACAGCTGACCCTGTTTTTTGAAGAATCTTTGTTTATATAGGCTTTTTCACTTTAGTCGAAATATTTTCTTCTAGGTTATATCAGTGCTTTGTATTTTTTTCTACGATACTTTGACTTTATTGCCCTTAAGTTATTTTTTTATAATTTTGGATGCATATATATTTACGCTAGCCATTCGTCAAGAGCAAGATGAGACGCGTTGTTAATATTTTCAGGGGATAAATTTGTCGTGATTTCAGTTTTCCTTCTCCTAAAATCGTTGTATTACCAATCCTTCCGGCTATTTATTCTTTACTGGTTGTAAAAGGGAATAACAAATACAGACATGCATTTGCCAAAGGGATTAACATGAAAATTATCAACTTTATCAAGGATTTGAACTCGGGTCACAAATTCCCTTACAAATGGCGATAACAGTTACATTAAATGGGCATAGATTTAGAAGTATTGGCCGAAGGTCATTGTTCTTTGGAAATCTCATTTTTATGCTAGATGTCTTTGCATGATGTTTTAATATATTCACATAATATTCCTTCCTCATGATTGGATATATTTTAGGAATGCACTAGTCAAAATTTTGTCAGTAGATTTCCTAGACAGAGTTGCGATTTTCAGTGTGAATCCTCACTCTTTTTCCTCCAAACATAAATTATTATAATAACTGGCCGACTGCACAAAATTTCTTCCGTCAGATCAGAGGACATTTCTCCAAAATGCTCATTGTTCCCTTATACGAGCTGTAATCTGACTTTTCATGTTGGTTTTAGATCTGCAGTTTCGTAGTTGCAGTGTAGACTTTCTACAAGAGTCAAATTTGTTTTACTGTGGATATTGACATTTCACCATCTATTTCCTCTAGTATCTTCACAAATAAGTTTACTGTTGTTTAGGGGTCTATTTGAACTTTACAAATTTCTCGCCAATGTTTGTACATATGAATGTGTTACCTTCAGAGATTTGGAAACCTCCCATGAATAAACCAACTCCAATACACAGATTTCATAGTGTTTGTTGTCAATCTGAGAATAGTTCAGAGGTTTTGAAAAGCGTTGGATTAGCCGTGTGGTGATTTCAAATGCCCTACTGCTAGGAAGAATCAATTGGATTGTTCTGATGAGAAAATTATTTGTTGGGGATTTCCAGTCCGTGATTGACAACTGTCACAGCTGTTCAATAAGATGCATATCTATGGACATGGGAGTGTCTGAGTTTTGGACTAGACAGGTAATACAAAAAAGCATTTGGTATTTCTCTTGCAAGAAGAGAAAGGGTTAACTTTATATTAGATCATGGAGAACAAAAGGAGAAACCACACGGTAAAGCTGCTGAACATACTCAAGCATCCTTTCTAATCGAACTTCATAGGGTTTTCCTCCAACAGAAAAAATTCTGTCAGAATCCGATGTTGAAATCACAGAACAACCTTCAGCTTACTCTGTTCCTACAAGATATACAAAGCCTCATCTTAGTGTTTGGATAGTTCATATGTAGTGGTGGATTCATGCATCCTTTTATCTTTCTACATGGCCTCAGACTAAACACAGAGGCTTACATCGTGTCTGGAAGAGGTTGTGCTCTCCGGAATCAAGGGGTTGGCTGTTGGAAGACACTACGTCTGGGAACAGGTTTCTGCACTATGCCATGCAACCAGGAGTACCCAGTCTTGGCTATGAGAAAATTTCTGCGACTTCATCTCATCGCATAACTCCTTAGATTGAAATCCTCTTGATTATCATGCGTTAATCAATATTGAGTGAGAGATCAATAAAATTCTGAGTACCACAAAAGGAGAATTGAAAGCAAAAAAACGGCTGCATTTACCCTTTTAAACAAAGAGACCCTCGGAAATGCATGCAGGAGGTTTCATAGACGTATGGAAGCTGTGCTTTAAACTAATGGCGATTTGTCAGAATAAACAATCAATAGTATTTCAAGATATATATATATATATATATATATATATATATATATATATATATATATCGAAGGAGCGTTTTCATCGATGGAATAAGATTCGGTGACCTGAATTCAAATCCCTACCAGGTTTGTTCAAATTCAGACCTTATACCCTTACAGATGGTATGAATCCAGATATTATGCTCTCAGTTAAGAGTAAACAGTATAGCAGTTTACTTTAGCCACCGCTCTTGGAGAAGGAAAAGTTTGAATTCATACCAGCTATACTTCTCTAAAAAATTAACTTTCTTCGCATCCTGTTCATGACAGATGGAATTTTAATAAACACACACATACACACACACACACACACACACACACAAACACCTATACACATATATATATATATATATATATATATACGTACTGGTGTATGTGAGTGTATGTGTCTATGAGTGTAATTGTTGTTGTGAGGATCCGTGCGTGAACAATAAAAGAGAATAAGAAATCGATATTCTGCTACATCATAGGTTCCATATGAAATGTGTATTTGGTGAGACAGTATTAAAATCTATTCGTATTCTTTGTCACAGAATATTCGTATCCATTGCTTCTTAATAGTTCTGAAATCGTACAAACACCTTTTGTAAATATAAATTTTCTTTCTGATAATTTTTCATCGATATCAAAAATATTTGACGAATTTTTTCCTCAAATATTGATTATATCTTTGCTTTCTGAATTACCACAGTAAGGCTAAAAACCATTTAGGAGTGTCTTAATACTCCAACGTCTGACTTAAATTTAGACATTTTCCTTCTCTAAAATCGGTTTTCCTATACTTGTCTCCTTCACTATAAACCTCATTACCAAGAGGAGTGAAAAATGAAAAACACAGTCTGAAGCACTATTAGTGTAACGCTAAACTTCATAGGAAATAGATTCGGTGGCTGATTTTAAATCCTAGTGATACTGTTTGTTTGTCATACAGCGCTAATAATCTCGGGAAAGGTATAACTCAGACTATTCTCAAGCCATCTTTGGGTAAATAGTAGGGCAGACTGGGCTCTTTAGCCTTTCTGTGCAATCGGTGTAGGAGAGGGAACACCTAAAATCGCCCCTATGTCACACCCTGCTGGTTGAAGGGCTGTGACACGACGGGCAGTTAAGTACTTGATTAATAGGTAAAAATTAGAATTTATGAAATATATGAAAATCAGAAATATATATATATATATATATATATATATATATATATCAAAAACAAAAAGATCCTTATTTTAAGGATCTTTTTGTTCAAGGCTTATATTGAGCTGGTTGATCGTTCCTAAAGGTCAGTTAAGAACGATATAATCATTTCTGATTTTAAAGGTCAGTTAAGTGCAAGACAATTGTTTTTGATTTTAAACGTTAGCAAAATTACTTAATTTTTCTTTTTTCAACTAACTTAACCAATCACATTAATGAAACGGGTCATTTCGTAAAAAATATTTTTCTAGTCCTTATCTTGAAGGTCAATGTAAAAATGGAAGATTTGATTTTGCTCCAACCTAAATAAAGGTGAGCTGAACATGGCTCATCCAGTCGGGGGAGGCTGAGAATTTTTTGTTCAACCCCATTGCTCTAAACCTATTCCCATTGATCAAAGAATCTAGAAAGGGTTTTCTCTATACCTGTAAGATATAATCCTGAACTAGCTTTAGCTGACCAATGACTCCTAATTATCTCTTGTTGGACAACACTTAGAAACCGTTTTTAGTCCAGATATTGATTTATAAAAAATGGGATAAGAAAAATATCCTCAGAGAGGATGAGAAAAGGGACCAAGAAGAAACTCAAGACTGCCAAAGACGCATCTCTTCCATTCTAGACCCGAAAAATTCCGATCAACCTTCAGACTTTACAAAAAATTCAAGTCCCAGAGACGTTAGTGTCACTCGAACCGCACCTCATTTTCAATCTTCCTCTCTCGATATTCTTTCTTCTTCAGTTTGCCAGGAAATCAGACATCGTTTGTTTGTTATTTATTGTCTCACAAACGTGTTTCAATAAAAACGATTTTTTGTTGTTGTTAAACAGCTGGTTTTCTCTATTCTTTGAGTTGCTAGATAATCTTGCCATTTATTACCTGACCGTCAGAAGAATTGTGTCAACCTCCCTCCGTGGATCTTTCAAACGCAGCGTGGGCACGGAAGTATTTGACAAAGCAAACAGTCGGAAGCTAATCTGGTAGTCATGAACCCAATCGCCACAACAAGTACTGTGACTATGTCACACCGCATTAAGTTCCGTGACTAGCATAGAACTACAGGGCTGAGTAAATATATATATATATATATATATATATATATATATATATATATATATATATATATATATATACCCTTTTTAAAGCTATTAGCCCGACGTTAAACACAAACCTGCTCGACTACTCTTCGAACTTGTTTCCTCGGGTTCATTTTCTTTGGTGGGTGGATATTAACAAATGAATATGCGAGAAATAAAGTTTCATGCGTGTGATGATAATCAAGGTTGAATTACAAGTCGTTGTTTATGAATTCGATTTTTTCTGTATGCCAAATACTTCTAGCTTTAATCAAGCTACATAAATTACAACTTAATATCGAAGAAAATTATCTTCCGAGCGCTGAATACTTCTGAAGAGGAATTTTCAAAAGGGTTGCCGAAAAAACTTGGAGAGCTTAGCGATACGAATAGTTTTCGGTCCACAACCAGAATATAATCACGTTTACTTCGAACCGAACGTGTCTAATATTCACCAATTTTGCGACTCTTTAACTAAATGAGTTTTCAAGTGGAGATCCGCAAAGACGAATGTCACAAAGTTCGTGTACGCCACATTTAGCATTTGGCCTCTCTTTAACCGCCAATGGAAATAAAATTGAATAAATTGACGAGAAAAACATTAAAAGAAAAATAAAAGATCCTAAACCGCTGCCCCATCTCACTGATAATTTATTTATTTATTGAGATTTTTAGCTTCTGATGATTACTGAGAGAAGAGGAAAAAATTTCTCCTACTCAACTGCCTGCCGGGATATGAAGTAGAATCGGCGGAAAACAAGTTTTATAGCAATATTAAACTTTTATTTTTATATTTCAAATAACGCACATTAGAGATGAGTTGAGGGTTTTTCCAAGTGGTTGGATGCACATTGGAATTATCTACAGAAAGCACGAATATAACCCGTAGTCGTTATATCAGCTAAGTAACAAATAAATAATTTACGTGCATCCGAAGTTTATCCCAAGAAAGATATCTAAAGTGTTTTACTTCAGTCAATCTTAATATTTTTTCTTATTTAGCAGACATTTTAAGAATATTTTTATTTACCGTATTTTGTAAATACTGTGCTATTTCAGAGGGTAAGAATGAAAACATCTCCACCAGGAGCAATTTTTCATTTGTCTTTCAGAACTTTAGATTTCTTTGAATATTCTAGGTGCACGTATTTCTGTTATATGAGGTTTATAATTTAGAATAACAAACAAGATAGATATAAGATCCTTATCATTATATACATATCTTTTAAAACCCAACTTACGTATGCACTCGTGTATGAGTCGATGTCTGCACCTTAATATTCCGCAATATCTTCAGTTCACAGCCACAAAGTCCAGATAATTGTCCAGTTTTTTTTGCTTTTGTTTATTTCCACCGGAACTGTAAAATTCTCGTGGTGTCGACTTCTTTTATTCTTGTTAAATAACTCTAGATAGATTATCTGGCTGGGATTGTAAGTGTTTCGTTTTCAAGGATAGATTCTTATTTGTGCATAATAACCTCTTATTCATACATGCCTGCTATTGTATTCTTTTTCTATTACTGCGCTGCATGTACTTGTTATTTCTTTATCATTACATAGAGAACGTTTACTATTCTTCTGTGTATTACCAATTAGTGTTTTGACATAATTAATCCCTATGGCATTCATTTATGCCGCTATTAACTGATATTCTGTTTTTGTATTCAGGTCTTCATTTCTTATCAAAGACCAGATTATCTCATGATCAAATTTCTTAGTTAGTCACTTTAAATATCCATATTGTCTTTTTTTCTTCTTCTTCCCATTTTGTTTTCTAGATTGGCTGGTTGTGTTTTCCTGTTTGTCCTTCAGTTATTTATGCTACTATTGCTGTCACTGACTGCTGTAATCAATCTCTCATTGATCTTGTCTTAGCTTATTCAGTTATTACATCCATGATACTGGCTAGTCCTCTTCCTTTTTCTTTTCTTATCCCATAGAGTATATCTCTGTCATCTCTCGCGTGTAATATCATGTGTATTGTCATCAACGACCTTGTTCTTTGCCCATCTGTTTAAGCTCCTTTTTTGGTCCATTTTAAGCAATCTTAGTTATGAGCTAGTTTGCGACATTCGCTTGCTATGTGATTAATCGCTTTATTTATTTGGCTGCATAACCTACACACTATGCTGCTATAATTACTCTTGCTCTTTAGAGAGTTATTTTTTTCTCACCAGCGTAAGCTGATACTCTCCCACTGCGGTTTGAGGGACATCAAGTCTCTACAGGTTTCCATGACTCTTCTCAATATTCTGGTTGATCTTAACAGTGCTCTACTTTGGATAATCTTGGTTCTTCCTCTGATTTTCGAATCTTACAGTTCCCTTTTTAATTGATATTATTTTACTGATGTGAAATTATTATCATTGTTATTATAGTTGTTGGGAATTTTTTCGTCAGCGTTAATGAAGTTTGATTGATAGCTAAACCCTTGTCATTATTTTAACTGATCCCAACAATGCTATGATCTGTATGATATCAATATTTGCTTTGATTTATAATTTTACCAGTCTCTTTTCCAAGCACTTTAGGAATGTTCTCCGCGCCCCAAATATTACTGGTATCACAGTGACATTTATGTTCAACAGATTTCTGTTTTCTTGTCTATCCTTTTTTTTTAAATTTCATCTCCGTGATTTACTGGAACAGAAAAATCCATCATAAGACAAGTATTTAATCCTTTCTGATAATACTAAGCCTGGTTTTCGAGGCGAGACTGAATGATATATTTGTATCTCAAAGTCCTAAAGATTTTTTTACGTCTTATTTTCTTGGAAAGCTTTTGGTTTATACTTATACAATTAGTTACTATGACAAATTCTAATCTCTTGTAAAATTCCCAACAGTGCTAACTCTTGTATTCCTTTTATGCTTGTTTACTGATTCACTTACTATGTAATTAATCGTTTAATCTCTTTCTCCATATAACCAACAGTTGATATTCTGTTGTATATAGTCAATTTTCCAATTAATTTAATTGGTCCATATCGTGTAGTTTTGGGCTCTTTCAGGAGAGATTCAGTTTCTCTCTTGAGGCATCCCTTTCGTGGCCATATAAATGAATTTTTACGAACAATATCGCCAGTTGATTGCTTGAAACATACATACAATTGTCTTTCCGATTTCTGTTTCCTATTTTTTTTCTGTCTGTACATCCGTCGCAAAAGCTTTAATCAGTCTTTCTTTGCTCTTTTTAATGAAATCATCAAGTCCTTGTATTGATGAATCTTGCTAATTCACAATGCTGCTATGCTCTCTTTATTATAGTTTGTCAATGTCTTCTTTCTGGTGCAATACAATGAACATAGTCTTCAACGTTCTTGTCTTTCGGTCCATTCGTCTGAGTTACAACCTTATCAATTTTAAGAATGTTCCAGAGTATCTTACACGGGGAACTACCCTGGAGTTTATTCTTTTGATGGAATTTCTGCCACAGAGCTTGGGTTCCAGAAGTTTTCTTGTTCTTCTGGGGAACTCTTTTCTTATTTTTCCTTCATTTCCGCTTGTTCGATTGAGTCTACTTCTAATATTCCCATTTACCTGTAATTCTTTTTCGATTTAAGTGTTCTGATTATTTCCTAATTTGGTAGTTCCATTCCTTCCACTGTTTTTCCCACTTTTCTTTCATTGAACACTTTTCAATACCAAATTCCATTCTTGTATCATGGCTGCATATTCTTATTGTTTGTATCAGGGTCTCTAGATCTTTTTTTCATTTTTGCAAATTCTTTAATGTCATACATGTGCATAAAGGGATTGATATTTTCTTATGGTTTGTAAATTTGTAACCTCTCGCGAGCACTTTCTAAGTATGTAGTTGAGAGGCATCATTGCTTTAACAAACAGCTGTTGGGATAATGAGTCTCCCTAAAATATGCATCTTTGGATTTTTGCCTCTGCTTGAGTTTGTCCTTTCGCTGTCAATTTCACACTTCATTTTGTCACCCTCCGGTATTTGCATTGACAGATATTTTATACATTTTCAGATAACCTCTTGCCCACGTCTGCAAGATCATATTACAGGCATTTCTATTATCTATCCATGCCATGACAACATTTTTCTTCTTTTTATGGCTTCTTTGTGGATTTGCTGGTTTATATATATATATATATATATATATATATATATTATTTCTTTCCCTTATTTCCCTGCGACATTCTTTTTTTTTCTTACAGTTATAGTCCGTGGCATATAACCAATTAATTGCTTTCTTCTTTTATCTGTTTGCTCAGTATATGCCACAGCATATGTAAACAACTTATCCGTCTATAGTTGCTGGCTGTGGATTTTTTTTTCATTCTGGATTTGGGAAGTTTTCCCTTTCGTCATCTATTCTGGTATCCGTCTATAGTTGCTAGCTGTGGATTTTTTTAATCTTTCTGGATTTGGGAAGTTTTCCCTTTAGTCATCCATTCTGGTATGCTTGCTTCTTGCCGGCATTTATCAGAAGACCAATATATCGGGGACGAATGTAATTTTTTTTAAACAAGAATCCATGTATGCCAACATAACCATGGCCTGGTGTTTTCCATTTTGATATTCTTTTCAGTGTCGTTTTGAGTAAGTTGATTTGTATTTCCGTTTTAGGGCCTTCTTCAAGTCCGTCTAGTTCTCTTGACATATTGTTTATCTATTCAGCGTTTTCGTTGTTTTCTTGGTTGCCATATTTTTGTCCAAAATCGTTCGCTGTTTTTTGCATCAGGTTGTTGGTATGTTTTTGTGTTACTCCCTCCAATTTGTTGATAGAGTTTTCTTTCGTTGTTTTTGAAAGTCCTGTTTTGTCTCTATTGTTTTACCCTTTGTCGATATCTCTTTAATCTTCCTTCTTTCGCCAGCACATTCTGGTTTATTTCCATAAGTTTTACTGTTATGTTTTCCCGTGTTGCCTGTTCCTTTTTCCTGCTTATTTCAGCGACTCTCTTTTTCTTTTATCATTCTGGCTTGTTTTCGTAGTTTTTTTTCAATTGCGTTTCCAGTTGAATTTTCCATCCCGGTTTTCACTGTTTCTTTGTGCTTTTTGAGTGGATCTCAATTTTCTCACAAACTAATTTTTCACCTGCATAGATTAGTTCATTTAACTCGGTTATATTATTCGTCGGTATATAAGGTAGTATGTGATTTATTTCATTCCTTTCTATCTTAGGTGTTGTCCATTCTATTTTTCTTAATGAAGGTAAAATAGTCTTTTGACTACTCATGATTCTGTTTACATTTTCTAGATTTATCTTTTTTTTTTGTGATAGTGTTTCTTCCTGGTTGCTTGGTAGTGTATCGTTTGGGAGTGTGGTGTTTTCATTTGCTGACGTTGGCAGTTTTTTTTTCATTGCATTGTTTTTGTTTGACACTACTTGATGTGCCTGGTGCTGTGTTATAGGTTTGTTTATGTTTGTTTTTTATTTCTAGTAATTAAAGGTCAGAAAACCAGCCCTTCTTAACGTTTGTTCTGACTTGATCGGCTAGCCTTTGGCTAGTTGTCTGAAATGTCGAATATTCTTGCCAGATCTTTTTCATACTTTTCCTGTATCCACTTTGTGAAGGGTTGCTCCTAAAATAGCATTGTAGTGCAAGTTGATTCTCTTCTCTAGTCAATGTTTTGCGTAGAGGTCTCTGATCGTTGTGGTTTCTGACGTTGTCGTTTATGTACCTGAAAAAAGAGCAGCCAACATTCGTAGGATGACGATCGAGTCTCCCACGTTGGCTATCAAGAGATCACCTGCCGATCATGACACCCAGGCCTGTTGCCTGGGTCCCATGTTATGTGATATTGTGATTAGACATTCTTATCATGGGTGGTATAATGAGGCTATACAAGACCCAGTGGTTGTTTACGATCTGCGCGCCTGACACAGATGTGACCAAGAACAGCTATGATGGCTGTACATGAACAGCGGGTCACAAAAAAATCTTTCCCGATAAGTTTTAGTTTAGTTAAAGTCCAAGACTGTTTTATTGTTAAGAGAGTTTTCCTCCCCGTTCTATTTTAGTTCCTGCCTTACTGGTGTTTGTTTTCAAATCAGTCTTCTGAAAATTGGCACTATCACGTGTTATGGTTCAATATTTTAACTAAAATAGAATTTGCTGTCAAACAGTGAAGCTTTTCCTTTAGGAATTATTGTCGGCTTATTAGCAAATTGATTCTTCATTTAAGGCACATAATATACAGCAAAGATTTATACAACAGGTCGTTGAATAAAAAAATCAAATATGCATTTTTAAATGAAATGTTTAGTAGAGCAATATTACTAAGCTCTTGGACAGACTTTGGGCAACGGACGACTGTTCTGACTTTGCTTCCTTTTAACTAATGCTCGCTAGAATTATTTTTCTAAGTTTAATAGCATTTATATACTAATGGGCATCCACTATTTCACGTTCGGGTGGGGGGGAGATTTTCTACTTTTGGTTTGGTACTTCCTTTCCTTCTTTTTCTACTGCCTTTTAGGGTTGACGTTAACACACGTGCTAGACTAGATTAGTCTGTCTTTTTTTAGTTTTTGTTTTTTTGATAAAATTTAGAATTTCGTCGTCCAACAGCGAAGTTTTTCCTTTAAGATTTATTGTCGGCTATTATTATTATTATTATTATTATTATTATTATTATTATTATTCACTCATTAGAGCTTTTCACATCAGCGATAGCCGATGGTTTTTCACTGAAGTCTGAGTGACAGCAAGTCTCCTCAAGTCTCCAGGACTCTTCTTAGTATTCTGGCAGTTCTCAACAATGCTGTCGTTTGGATGGTCTCCACTCGTCCGCCAACCTCCAAGTCCTCTAGTCCCTTTAGTAATCCCTTAGTTACTGTTCCAAACGCACCAATTACAATTGGTATAATTGTCACCTGCATGTTCCACAATTTTTTCAGTTCCCTAGCAAGGTCGAGGTACTTATTCTTCTTTTCACATTCTTTCAGTTTATTATTATTATTATTATTATTATTATTATTATTATTATTATTATTTCTTTCAAGTTTTTCCCACCAGCATTAGATGATGGTATTTCACAAAAGTTTCGGAGATAGCAAGTCTCTTCTGGTTTCCAAGATTCTTAGTATTCTGGCCGATCTAAGGAATGCTGAACACACCAGTTTTAAAAGGTTATTTTTCTGAAGTTCAAGATATACTTAGACTCCTCAGTACACCAGGACCCATTTAAGTATTCTAGCCGATTTTAGCTGTGAATAGTTTCCACTCTCCCTTTAAACATTGTGTTTCTTAATAAATCAGCAATATTCCTAACAACCTCAACAATTATTTCGGGCACATCTACTCAAAATTTGATATTGACTTCATAGTCATTTCTCTCAGTTTTGTCACGCATGCTTGCGTATCTAAAATATATAAACAACTCACGATTTTGCTCTCATTATTAACCTGATTTTTTTTTGTTTTTGTTTTTTGTTTTTTTTTCCCTTACTCAATTTCCAACAAACACGTTTTCAAAAAGCACGTTTTTTTTTCTCTTAGCTCTACAAAAACATTTGTTTATTTTTAAATATCAAAGTTGCAAAATATTTTCATAACAATATATATATATATATATATATATATATATATATATATATATATATATATATATTTATGTACTTTGATATATCAGCGTCCTGTTAATACCTTCGATAAGGTGAATTGAAATCGAATTTCATATGTTAACATTTTCTTCGGTTTGCTGTCATTTTCATGAAGAGTTTTCAACTGTCAATGACAAAATATGTTGCCTTTTCATGTATATCCTTATCATATTGCGCGTCTGACAATTAAGAATACATGAACATGACTGTGACGTGAAGAAAGTGTTCGTATATGAAATTTTAAATTAATTCGTTTTTAAGAAATATTTAGGAATGCCTGATTCACTCGTAATGAAATAAAGCAAGTTTTTTTTTTTAATTCTAGCAATCAGACAGTCTGTTTGTCAGTCTATCATCCTCTCTCTCTCTCTCTCTCTCTATATATATATATATATATATATATATATATATATATATATACATTGTAATCCACAGACAGACTGTTTGGTTGTATCACAACTCTTCAGTGTGGCTAGACACGCAGGACGCTTCAAACTTGATCAAAACCCGCCTAATTTTACGCTGGACATGGTATCCTAACTGCTCAGCGATTTCGGTGACATGCGTCAGCTAAGGAATTATAACGTATACGTATTAGCTTTTCTTTGTTTACATTTTACGCTACCTCATATCAGAGTGCTCAATTCGTTAGAAGAGCTTTGTATTACGTTGGTGGCAGCCGTTAATTCTTTCACCATAGCGCTCAAAGATAGCTTAAAACTACCTGTCGGGACTACTGCTTATATTTCTTAAAAGTCGTTTCTACATTCGATTCTAAATATTATTTTGGTTTTTATATATTTTTAAAAATATTTAGCACATTGACACAAACACATACTCATGTACATACATACACAACTCCCTGTTTAACACAAAGACATAGACAATATATATATATATATATATATATATATATATATATATATATATATATATATATATATATATATAAAATGAAAACTTTTTTAACAGTGTTCAGACTTTTAGGTGGACACAAACATTAGCTGAGCTATAAAGCCCTGAATGGAAGCCTTTCGACCTTTTAGTTTTTAAATTACTGATGATCGTTCTACCCTTTCTTATATATCATAAAACAATATACAAATATGTATGTATGTATGTATGTATGTATGTACGTTTCTTCGTAAGTACATATGTGTTTTGGAGCTTATGTTTGTATATAGGAAATATTTATTCACCCATACAGAATCACTTATATTACAAGTACACTCGTAACATTTTCTAAAATCAATTTTTTAATCCCGAATATCCAAGGGATTCATTATTCATAGTGTACCATTATATAATGGAAATTGATATTATCCGTATCTATTATCACACACTACAAGATTTAACCTTTGTAGTTCAAGAATTTGTGGGACATATGTTACAGTCGTGAAGATAATGGGCCATCATTCAAGATGAACTAATTGTACGGCAGGATTGAATGGTGTTGAGATGATATTAAATAATAACTAAAAATATACCCTTTTCCGACAGAAATGATGAAACAACTTCAAATATCGTCTAGTTAAATATTAATGTTACTGAAGTAAGTCGCTAATTTTTAACGGTGAATGTATTTATCAATATTTTTAGAAAAAAAATTGTTAGGTGGGTGAATCGATTTATGATACAGCTATGAATGCCGATTGGTAAGAGGTTTATGGTTCATAAGAACACTACCACATAGGAGAATTACAAAAACTATCAAACAAAACTGCTATCTATAAAGGAAGCAACTGACTCATTAAGAAAGTTTATGAAATAATAATAAGTTAGAATATTTCAATTTTTTTCAACAATTCGCTTCTTACTTTTCTAGCAATAAACGATATAAATATCAATATACAAATTAAATAACACCATTAGTATAAAACTTTCTACTTATTTAAGAAAATCGTTTCAGAAACTTCTTTAAAACTGGTTGTTGTTGACTCAATTTTATGTAGGACTTGATTCAGAATAAGCTAAGAGGCACAGTAGATTTAATTGTATTAGTAACGAGTCATTTCATCATTTTTAATGCTCTATCACATATCCTCATGCTTATTTAGAAATACTTAATTTAGGATTTCAAATCCTCTTTAAGCTTATTTTTTTAGGTCTTGTTTCTAAAGAAGATTTTTTTTTCTGCTTAGCAAAATTTCTCTCGGTGGCCTTGACATTTAAAGAATATTTTTAGATATTTCAAAAAATATTTTTTTTTTAAAAGGAAGACATTTTATATGCTACGAAATACTGTAATCCAAAAATCTCAGGTTATATGTCATATAAACCCTGGCATTCGTTCTCTGATGCCCGTCAACTTCAGTAATTATCGTGTTTCGAACTCAAGTGCAAATCAACTTTAATCTTTTGTCCATTAAATCCACAGACCCTTGGAAACTGAAGTTCAAACGAACTTTATCTTTAATGATTCGAGTTCAGAAGCCCCGGTTTAGTTTTGATACTGACTTTTCTGAAGCAATTAGAAACGAGTATTTAAGTGTAGTCCTCAGATGGGCTTCGTGAACTTACTGGAATGGTCGTTCCCATCAATTAAGCAGACCTAAAATCTTCAAATTACACGCAAATTTGAAGAGCTCTTCACTTGAGCCTCTCTGCCTAAACGTCTTCCCAAAAAGACCCAGTTCCTAAATGAGTTGGTTGGAGAAGGCAACACGCCGACTTGATCAAGAGATATACGTTTATGTAAATCCAAACACGCACAAAGGGCACGTATTTACGAAAACATGCGCACAAAAACGCACACGCTGAGACAAGCACAGATATACACAGATGATTTATTCTCTTAAGATCTGTCTGTTGAGATGTAAAAAGATTTTTAGCCTGTTGATGGCTTCATTAATTTAGCGCTTAGCTAAACTGAATTTTCTTAAACCTATCCACCCACTGGAATATTATCAGCCAGAAAAATTCCCATATGTAGAAAATATTCTTAATTAAATTGAAACAACTTTATGAAAAGATGCTGTTTCAGCCCGAGTGCGTTCATGAGGCCATTATATTCTTCAAATTAAAATGCATTGTCATCAACTATAAGTGGAAGGATATGCAAAAATATAAGAACCAAATCACGCCGTCCAACCTCCTAAAAAAATTATACACATATGTATTTTGATGTGAGTGTATGTGATTGATGAATCTGGACGATCTTAGACAATGTAGTTCACAAAAACGATAAAAAAAATTAAATTCAAGTTGATGAAATAAACGAGTTATAGGTATGAATTATTTTAACGTTGCAGCTTTATTAGATACTGTGAATTTGGTTTTTGTTAACGGAATTTGTTGATGTAGATAATAATAGCAACAGTCACAAAAACCTTTGACTTTGTAACTTTTAAATTCTATATTTGAAAAATACTTAAAAATGGTATTTTGATTAAAGTTATTATGGTAACATATTACTAAAGATTGTTATTGAAGAGTAGAATATCTGATTCATTAATGATACTAAAAGTATTTAAAAATAATAAAGTATAAAACAGATATATATGGAGTGAATAAATGTAATAAATTATTATTAAGATTTAAGTGAAGATTATTATGAAGGAAAAGTCAGTTAAATGAGTCATTTTGTTTTAATCAAATCTATTTATTTCTTTTATTTTTTTAATTGATACGTCATTATATCATTAATTAGGCGAAAAACAGTATACTAAGGTATTAATTCGGATTCCAAATATTTGGCTTTCGATTTCTTACATATATATATATATATATATATATATATATATATATATATATATATATATATATATATATATATATATATATATATAACAAAACGAATGCCATATAGTTGGAATCCGAATAAATACACACAATACGTCATAGAGTGAGGTATCAATTCGGATTCCAAATATTTGCTTATCGATTTGTTATATATATATATATATGTATATATATATGTGTGTGTGTGTGTGTGTATGTGTGTGTATGTGTGTGTGTGTAAGGAGGTTATATAACAATCTTCTCAAAAACTCATTTGTTCCTTTGATCATTTCTTTCTTTCATTTCTTGGTTGCTTTTATGTAATATAACTATTTACTTGGTTAATCAATACAGTAGTTTTAAACAATTATAACTTCAAGAAGCTATTCTTAATACAAATAATTTGCATCTATATGACTCAAATATTTCTATCCAGTACTAATGATATTCTTGCATATTTATTTGACCCATAGATGAAGATTAGGAATATTATAGCTTCGGGTCAGAAGGTAACCACGTGTTATAGCAAAAAGGTGGGAATTTGCATTCCCTAGAGATGCAGAACTGGAGCCTCATCATCGGAAGTAGTTTAGAGAAACTTGTTTGAGACGAAAAGAAACGATTATTTTCAATAACACAGAGTTATGTTCAATCACACCCCGATAAAGAGATAAACATAGGCAACAGCTTTTTATCTCTCTCTCTCTCTCTCTCTCTCACTCACTCACTCTCTATCTATCTATTTATCTATCTATCTATCTATGGTTTTGCATAAGTAATGTGTTTCAAAAATATTACTTAGTACAACTCACCCCGTTTTGTTCATCAGTTTTTTTCAGTTAAATTGTGAGATTTTCTTTTTTAATGAATGTTTTTTAACTGACAAAATCAAAAACGCTAATAGCGTGCATTAATTATGACCTGTGAACATTCCTTGAGTAAATTCCATAACCAGGACACCCTATTTTTTGTGGTGGGTATTACGCCTGTGCAGGAGATACACTCGGGCAAATCAAAGCTCCGATGATAGTGAGGGCATCTTTAATGTATTAAATCAAACCGTCCCATCTATGGGTTAAATAGTGCCACTACTTTTCTTCGACAAGGATTTCTTCGACTTTACATAACCAATGAAGTTTGCTATGTCATTAAAAAAGAAAAAAATACTTTGTTTTAAGTCAAATTCAAAAAATTACTCGACAGAATGACTAAATTACCCTTATAAATTCACGCTTATAAATTTACCCTTATTAGTTCAAACTTTTCTCAATTTTCAATCTATCTCAGGCAGTATATTCGCAGCTGTCATTTTTGGCCTTGGTCGTATAAGTTGTAGTTATATCATCATTTGTATATAATTTTATTTTCAAATGAAGCAATGTCCATTATTATTAATTTGTTCGATGACAATTCAAATAAGCAGTGCAAAAATCAGCAAAACTCAGAATGAAAGAAAATACTCGTCAGTACGAATAATTATTGACTATATAATACAAATATATATATATATATATATACATATATATATATATACATATATATATATATATATAAAGAGAGAGAAAGAGAGAGAGAGAGAGAAAGATACAGATAGACAGAGACACAGCTGAGAGACAGAGACAGACAGCGGGCAAGATAGATTGATATTGCGTTTTAGTGATATCAAAAAGATGGCAAGTTTATTGGTGCATTAAGCTGATGCTCTTTTACAAGGAGAATTTTTATTTAGAAAGATATGGATGCTTCTATTGTCCCTCCAACTATCATGGAATAGCCTTGGCCTGAGTCTTTCAGCTTTGGTAAAGCAAATAGACAAGGAGAATTAAGAAATCCCTATTCAAACCTGTTAAGTGTAGTTCTCCAGAACCTTTGGCATATTTCTGCACTGTTCTTCTATTATTCTATTCCCACGCAAGGCTTGACTACGACAAACAAATCTTATGGATCAGATATTTCCTAAACTGTTCAGCCCTTGTGCATCCAGGTCAAGTCGAGAATCTTTCTCTCCTCTCTCTCTCTCTCCTCTCTCTCTCTCTTCTCTTCTCTCTCTCTCTCTCTCTCTCTCTATATATATATATATATATATATATAGAGAGAGAGAGAGAGAAATAAACTAAACAAAAGAAAATACACATACATGCATATGTTTGTGTGTTTGGTTTTGTTTAGTTTATTTCTTTAAAGGCATATCAACCTTCCTGGGTCATTTGAAGTCAAATCTATCTTTGTTGAACAGAAGTTGTATTATTTAACCCACTGCTTGGAGGATTCACGGGCGGTGTAATGGTTAGAAAACTAGACTAGAATACCTTCACGAGAGAGTTCGAATCTCATTGGGTGCCCCATTTGTAACGTCTTGTGCTGCATCTAAGGAGAAGAGAAAAGCTTTGTAAATTGGGAATTGGGAAGCTGGGGGAATTAGGAAGTTTACGTCTTTCTCAAAAGTATTTCTCCAAAAGTGAATAGAGCTCAAAATCACTTATTACGATGCCACAGTCTGGCACATTTGCAATGATATATATATATATATATATATATATATATATATATATATATATATATATATATATATATATATAGAGAGAGAGAGAGAGAGAGAGAGAGATAGATAGATAGATAGATAGAAGTACCCAGTAGGTGAAAGGACTTAAGAGATTTTATGAATACTGTTAAAGGAAATAGAAATAAGGAGTGAAGGTGTGAGATAATGATTAATAATATGCGCTTATTTCTCATCAAAAGATTTTTTCGCTTGATATAAATTAAGAATATTGTTTTTCTTTTTCTCTTTTATTCAGTTTTAGTTTACATCTAAAATGATTCATAAAAATAGGCATCCTATACAGAAGAAAAGTTTAAAATATTTTCGTACATTTTTACTTTGTTGTATCTGAATTTTGTTTTGCTTGTTTTTAATTTTTACTATAAATGCTCAGATGTAGAATTTTTTGGTTTCTAATTTTTGGAAAAATTGTTTTAATTGAAATCTTAATCTAACTTCTACAAATTTAGCAATAAGGGAAACAAAGAGTTCATGTCTTATAATATTTCTAGTTTGAAGACATTTAAAATAGTATTTACAAAAATAAACTAGTGATTAGTTTTAAGCATTTTTATGATTCAATTTTTATAAAGACTTTTGTAAAAATATGATAAAAACTTAAATTCATTTTTTTTCATTGACTGTTAAATTACAGTGATGATTATGTATTTTTACCAAATAAATATGTTACAAATACTAAAAAAGTAATCTAAGTGGTAAGTTTGAGTATTAATTCAAATAAGATTTCATTTATTCTATAGTTTATTTATTTTAAAAACGAAAAAAATTGAGTAAGATTGATTAAAATTAATATGCTTTATTTTGAGTAATAGAAATGGTATTTGATTGAAAAATTGTCCTTTTAGATATCAATAAACATTGCATTTGTTTTCTAATTTTTTTTCCTATTGTACCTTTAAAATATAACATTGTATGATAGCTAATAAAAAAGGCTTATAAATAAAAATGTGGCCTTACAATCCAAAGAAGCAGAGAATTAAAAACAGCTGCTTCTAAAAAAGAGAAGCTAAGAATTGAATATGCATTTTTGTTTGCTATCATTTAAAATAACATTAAAAAAACGGTACTCCTTGTTCTGAAAAAATGATTTCCTTTAGTACTCGAAAGAATTCAGATTTTTTTTGGAATTAATTATAGATTACAAAAGATTTTACGAAAAAGAATTAGATTCATATTTTGTCAATGGAATACATGGCAAGATTTAAGAAAAACTGAAGAATACCTCTTTCTTTTGTACTTACTCATGAAGAACTGTAAAAAGTTCAACCAATAAATTAATCTTTAATCATTGAAATATATCATTTAGTTGGTAAATATCGAAAACTATTTCTTTTTTACTTTTCCTTATAATAAACAAAGTAAAGTGTATGCGCAATTTAAAAGTTCAATGAAATATATTTGCCTTGGCGACACGCACATAACAAAACTGATGTAACTATATATATATATATATATATATATATATATATATATATGTGCGTGTGTGCGTGTGTGTGTGTGTGTGTGTGTGTGTGTGTGTGTGTGTGTGTGTGTGTGTGTGTGTGTGTGTGTGTGTGTGTTGAAATGATAGATTGTAGAGAATCTGACAGTATGATAGAAATGTGTAGAAAGTTGGATAAATCAAACTCAAATTTAGATGTATGATATTTCGTTCTGCTTTAATTAACTGTCCACATATTTCTATCATATATATATATATATATATATATATATATATATATATATATATATATATATATATATATATATATATATACTTATTAGGAAACTTTAAAGGATCTTAAGTAAATTATATAGACAAAATACGTCTTTTTTATTTAATCAAACATGCTTGAATAAAAGACTGTTGCCTAACTATATATATATATATATATATATATATATATATATATATATATATATATATATATATATTGTTTATAATATAAGGAAACCAGAATCTTTAGAAATACCTTTAAAACAAACATTGAAATATATTCTATAAAATGAGAAATTACCTTAGACACTTTCTAATATTCATTCTTCTTTTTCAAGTTTTAATTTTTTTTTTCACCTCGTGCCCAACTTCAATATATGCACTCGTGTTTTTTTTTTTGTGATCGCCTGTGTATCTGCGAGTAAATGAACTGTTTTAAATTTACAGCAAACTTGGTCCGCGTTAACTTGCTTTATATTATATTTAATACATCTATTGGTGAACTTCACTGACATCACGCTTTTCATATAATTTAAATTTTCTAAGCAAAACAGTACAATGAAATTTATTAAAAAAAAACAGTTTTCAAATATTCGAGTAAATTCATGAAGCCTTGTAGATAAATAACACGATGTGCATAGCATACATTTTGAATATTAAACAATATGGAAAATTTAATGAGATTTTTATCACAAGGAATGACTGAAATTTTTAACTGGCTTTGTTGAAATCTTATTTTTTTCGGATTGTTAATTTCCTTTATTTAGTTATGGAAACGAAGTTATACAAATTTTGTAATTTTTGGTCAGTCCATATATATGAATATATATGTGCATGAGTGTGTGTGTGTGCGTGCGTGTGTGTGTGCAATATAACAAAAATATGAATGCAAATAAGATTACAAGAAAAAGTGTCCGATGCTACAAAAACAGTGCAGGTATACCCTTGGTAAAAGATCTTTATACACCACAAGAAACTTAATGTAATGAATTTCTAGTGTTCAGTATATATATATATATATATATATATATATATATATATATATATATATATATATATATATATACATACAACTAATCCGCCGAAGCAGTTGTCATACTAAGATTAAAGAACCCCGTCTTTGCAACAGTTTACCCATAGCTGGATAGAGAATAGTTGTATTCATATCTTTTGCAAGGATATTAGCCCCATGTGAAATACAGTATCTTGCTGTAATTGACATCGCGTCACCGTGACGATTTCCTAAGAAATAACAGTTATACCACGAACGCTTCCTCCCCACCTCTCTCTCTCTCTCTCGGTATATATATATATATATATATATATATGTGTGTGTGTGTGTGTGTGTGTGTGTGTGTGTGTGTGTGTGTGTGTGTGTGTGGAATAAAATGGTCAGAATTCATCGTCACAATCCTTCAGTGTCGTGAAAGATTTCTTTTTATTTTCCATTTAAATTTTAAATAAAATCTTTATGATACTTTTTGATCAGTAGTTTTGGCCGAAATAAAGTCACGTCCCAGCGAACTATTCTCTATCCTCCCCAAGCTAAAAAATAATAACTTTATCGCATAATTTTTCATTTATTTTATTTGGCAAAGGAAACAATGTCATATTCATTTTGTAGTCTCCACTGGATACTCGGAAGAAATCTGTTCTGGAGAGTGTCAGTACTTAACCGAACAATTAATGAAATAATGAGATTGTTAGTCCACTCTATCTTCTTATGTATCTTCTTTCATATTAGTGAGTGATGTTAGTCCTGATAGAAAGATAGAAAGGCGCCGAATAGATGTCTATTTTATTCTTCCTCGCTACCCGTTGCACCTTTTCCAATTCAGCGAGTAAACCTTCCGACTCCGACCCTTGGCCCAGGAATTTCTCTATTCTGCTGGCCGCAAGCTACACTTTCCTCATTCTTGGACGGGACTTGTTTTTATATCCATCGTCAAGGTGTAGAATACTGAAGAATATTCTAAACAAGTTCACACTATTCAAAAAATAGAAAATGCATCCTCAGTTATTTTTCTTTGTTCCCTTTTCCACAGGAAGCCTCATGGTTACCTATGGTCACTGGGTTGTTTTGTTCAACCATTAACTCCAGGGCCAACTTGGCTCGGCCATGATATATTACATCGATCCTATCTCTGTTCTGTGTGGAATCAAATAACAAAGGCATTCCATCTGGATGCTAATAGAGCTCATCAGAGCTTGCCAGAAAAAGAATGCTAATTTTCTTTTTTCTTTTTAAACAAAGTACCCTCAATATATATAAGTAAAATATTGAACTTCTTGATTGGACAAACGTCGTAGATATGTTGATAGTCCCTTGGGAAACTATATCTCCCAATAAAATAATATGTATGTTAGTCTTACAACAACAACTCTTTCAAGATGGCTTACCATACACCTTAATGATTCTAGGTCCTTAGCCTTACATCTTAAAATCCATTCTATTCTTAAATCCAAATTTTGAAAAATTCTAGTTGAAAACACCACTATAATAGTACACTGAATTAATAAGCTACAACTAAATATTCTTTAAACCTAACATATAAAAACAAAAAAAATCAATAGAATTAATTTTAAAAATTGTGACAATGTTTCGAAATACCTCTTGTTCTTTTTTTTTTTTTAATATTCCATATTTCGTGATAATATTCCGTTGATAACTTTCAGTTTTTAAATCTCATCAACATCTCAGTTTTACCCAAATCTTAGTTACGTAATTTTGTTATGTTATTAAAATCCTAAAAAAGTTATTTGAAAAACTTTTTAGAAACCACTCGTTATACATGCAAGCAACTCCTGATGATGGCCTATAAAAGGTCCGAAAACGCTCGGGACAATTTTGGTAAATTCATCCACAAATTCCAACCTGAAACCAAGACACATACCAAGAAACCTAATAAAATTGAATCGACAAAACGTCTTTATTATTTAATCAAACATGCTTAAATGAAAGACAGCAGCCCAATCACACACACACACACACACACACACACACACACACACACACACACACACACACACACACACACATATATATATATATATATATATATATATATATACATTCTTTTAAGACTGAAATCTATATAGATATCCCATCAAGCCAGTAAGGGGTGAAAATTGACAATCTGGTTTTAATGGTGAAAGATGGTCGCACACCGGATGTAACTATTTTAACTATTGAAAATTAAAAGGCCAAACGTTTGCCTCGATGATTAACATAGTTTTTAGGTTTTTTTTTTAAATTCATTTACCAGCCGTAACAGTTGATAGTAAGCATAATAGTTGTGGCGAATTTCATGTGACATCAGGGAGTAAATAATTAAGTTTGCATTAAATGAAATGAAAAATGTAGCATTTTTTTGTGGAGAATAATTAAATTTATTACCAAACAATTTTTACGACACCACGTATGCATTTAATACAAAAGTTGTCGTTTTGTGCTTGCATATGTATCCATAGGCAACAAGAAAACTCACATAATAGCGAGATAGTTAATAGAGCAATAAAGTAATTCCTCGTTCATTTTTGAGAAGATAATTTCGTGAGGTCGATGTTCTAACTGAACAATATTTATAACTGTTAGAATACTTCATTGTATGGAAAAAGATTTAGTCGAATTCCCACTCTCCAAGGACCAATATTTTCATTAATATATCAGTGATATACGAACACTAAATAAATCGGGGGAAAATGAAATAAACATATTTGTAAAGGTTTAATACCAAGTGTATTGAAACAAAGAATACAAAAACGTGTCTTTACCAATAGAACAACTCACATATTACTCCATCTACATGTAGTATGTGAAAGTGGTAAAAATGGAAAAAATATTTACTTGAAGTGCGTAGGTATATATAGCCATGTGTTTTTACCGTTATCAGGCTTTGCAAGAAGCATCGTCTCTTCAGATTAAATACCAGAGACAAAAAAAAGTAGAAAATATTCTGCTGAGAATGTCATGCGACACCAAACAAAGGTCCAACTGAACATGAAATTATCAATGTGAAATAATAATTCATTGTTTTTCTACATAACCATCTAAAATCTCAATATAAATGAGATAAGTTTTAATATTAATAAGTATATTTCACACATTCCTGAATTATAACGGGAAACAGAGATTTACATTACTTTTTGTGTTTAATCCGTGAGGAGAACAAATTTTTTAAAAAAAGGAGTGTCCGTT
This sequence comes from Sepioteuthis lessoniana, assembly GCA_963585895.1. Lineage (NCBI taxonomy): Eukaryota > Metazoa > Mollusca > Cephalopoda > Myopsida > Loliginidae > Sepioteuthis > Sepioteuthis lessoniana. Next base: position 79,049,183 of record OY757911.1, read on the forward strand.
GTGCCAATCTATGAAGAGAAAGGACAGAAACTATATGAACGAAGCTCAACTAAGTATATTTTCTTAAAAAAGAAATTAGAATATATCTAAAACGCAAACGATAACGAGTTTTTTTTGTGATAAACTATTGATATACTACATTTATGAATACAGAAACACTTTCCTTCTTTCAGTGATGCTCACAATACGACAAGAAATAAACTGGCGGCAGCTTGAAACTTAGATTTGTAAGTTTTATCCTCTTTTTATTCTATTCCTATTTTATTTTTGAAAATGTTGTATATATATATATATGTATATATATATATATATATATATATATATATATATATATATATATATGTGTGTGTGTGTGTGTGTGTGTGTGTGTGTGTGTGTGTGTGTGTGTGTGTCCATGCATCTCTCTGCGCGCGTGTCTGGCTCTGTGTACACGATGAAGTCAAATGACCGAAAAAAGTTTCGATGAGTATTTTGTGACATTCTTCATATAAGGTGGTCTTGTAGCCCTATAAAATCTGCATTCAATAGCCTACATTTTGGCGTAGACTTAAATATCGATTATGACACTGGTTGTAAATACTCAACTATGTCAACTCCAAATTAGTCTTTTCTTCTTTTCTTTTCATTTCTTTTTTAACTTTCTCTTTTTCCTTCTTTTTTTTATTAGTGGATGTTTGTCCTTTGTTGGTATCAGCTAATATAATTCAATCTGTCGTCTGTGTTATGAAGTCTTTGTACATTGTCTCTCACTTGTAAAGTCTCGCCCAAACAAGTTTATCAACACCTTGTTAAATCGATACGTTCTTTGCAGTTGCAACTGTAGGTCAAATTCGCGTCCCTTGAGCAAACAAGTTTCACTTCGCACAAACCTCGGGTTACTTTTAAATTTCTTCCACTGATATCCTCCAAAACGTACACAGAAAAGCTTTTGACTCTCAGGAAAAGTGTGATCTGATCAGAGGTGACCGAAATAGAATTCTTCACAAGAAAAACATTGAAACCTGTGCTGAGCGAAAAGAGTTTTGCATTTCAACAAAAGATTACTATCTTAAACTATAAAGTCAAAGTAACATATATTTATTTAGCAATGGTTTGCATTTTTTGTTAGGTCGGGGGATCTTTTGAGAGGGTGGGGGTGCTTTAGTTGTGGGGGGGCTTTTTTGCTTTTTGATGTTTTTTTATTGTTTCACTGTCGGGCATCACGAATAATTTAGGCAGAAATGAAGATACAAAAACTAGAGGAAGACATTTCCTTTTGAAAATAAAAATCAGACACATAGTTGTTTAAAATCCCCACTCTATCTATTCCTGATGATACAACTCTCTTCTGGGCCGGTCAATATGATCTGCTAACTTCTTTAATTTAGTTCACTTGGAATAAACACTCCTTTCCTATATACTATTTTTTTAATGACAAATATTGTCTGCACACTAAATAGAACATTCATAGATACGACAGTCAAAATTGTTTATGCATATGATTAGAAAAAAAAAACTGATTACTTTATATCTTTCCACAGATTTTCCTCGTGTAACATAATCGAAACGCTCATAGACAATTGAAATTGAAAAAAAAATGAATTAAAAAACATTCAGTCTCCGAATGGTCTGGCCAAGGCTCTTGTTATAGTTAAAAATGAATTGGGAAAACTGGAGGTCCTAAAAATTCTTGTATGCATGTGTGGAATCAGAGAAAGCAGATCCTCCCCCGTCAATACAAGATAGAAGTGAAGAGATGACTCGTGTTTTTTGGGGGGCAGTTGACAGCGAGATCTGATCAGGTAAATACGTAGAGTTGAACTCTTGCCACGAAGATGTAAGGAGACTAAAGTTTATGAGCCCCAATTTTGAGATTGCATTCCAAAGGAGACCTCAGTCAAGACGCCCCAAACGAATAAGCATATTAGAAATACAACAGAAAACCAAGAAAAAAGTTAAGGTCTATGTGCTCTCTCTGTGTGCTCGACATGATATGTCGCTTCTCTTTGTCGAGCTGACGCAGTCGTCTAAGTTTCCATATTCTCAACGTTTCTCTCAGCGACTACAAACAAGCCGTTGTCATAAACAAACATTTGAGTAGTTAAACTGAGTTTCTTGCGTTCGTCAAGTTTTACCACGGTGGGGTTTTAATTGGGTCTAATTCTCTTGGTACTGCGACGGTACACTCGCAAGTAATTTAAAATTAATGCTAGAAAATTATTTACGTACTTTTCTAAGAAATGTAGTGTTGCGGGTTCTCAACGAAATTTGATGGAGACAAAGCTGAAATGAAGAGATACACGGTAGAGAATATAAAGTTAGACACGTGTTCACAGAAAACACCACTCATTTCATAACTGTGCTCCAACATTGCACCAGAACGATATCCAGCAAAAAAGTATTGAAGTGGTATATTTTGAGTCAATAAGGGAATGGTTAAATCATAGCCTATCCCCATGGGGTTGGGGTTTCACTAACTCCAAAACGTCAGTGCTATTTGTTCTCGACCGGTTAATAACTGACTAACTAGTCTTTTTCAAAGTTTCTCGGTTTTGACCGTTTCTCGTTCCCAACGAGAGAGTTCCCGCGATTAACCCCTAGTTGTTGATCTCACGACCGAACATCAGGTTTACTGGTGGTAGGAAGTGGCAATTGCATTATAGAAATAATCACACATTGTGCTGAAATCAAAATCACGCTTAGAGCACAGTTCACGGCATTTAACCATTGCTACGTATTTTTGTCTTTGTCTTACTTGAAAAAAAAAATAGAACAAATAATCGAACTGACTTTGACACGAATGTAGCCCAGTAGAAAAACATTTAATGAAGACTCGTGAGAAAACGCTGGAAAACACTCAGAAACTTTCTTTGTAGTAACCTTACATCCTTTACGGTTTTTCTTGCTTGTTTAATCTATGTATATTCGCCGAATTTACACACTAATAGATTCAATTGTGTTGTCTGTGTGTCCTTGTTACAGCTTTTTTCTCAGTGGAAGTTTCCCAATTTTCTTTCTGACATTCATTATCTTATTGCTTAATGGGGTATTTTTGCCTAAATTCGCCAACTCAAGAATTGTCTTTCCTTCTTTCTATCATCGTTCTTATTTTCTATAGTTCGTTCCTCAAGTCTATTTTATCTAATATTTGCCTTTTTTTACTTTTACAAGCATTACATCTTTTTTATCATCAAATTGCTTTCTCCGAATTCTTTGTTTCTTTCTTTCTTTTTATTTCATTTTATTTATTTTCGTTTTTATCTTTCTGCTTCGCCTTCCCGTAATTTATTTCTCATCTCTACTAACTTTTTTGGTTCTTCCTCGCATTTTTTGTCCCATCTCTTTCATTTTTTATATTTCTTTTTTTTTTTTCAGCTTTACTTCTATTTTTTTTTTTTTTTTTACATATTTTTTCTTCTTTATACACGCATTTCTATGTTTACTTCCTTTCTTGCTTTTTTTTTATATTATGCTGTCTTTTTTCTCCGTCTTTTTTATCTGTCATTCTTTTCCACTCCACCTTCTTTTAATTTGTTGCTCATCTTTGCATATTACTTTACTCTTTCTTTCCCCTTTACTTTACCTTTTACTTCTTTTCCTTTCTTTCATTTTTAGTGTTCCTTCTCATTATTTTTGCCTATGATTTTCTTTCATGGGAAATCTCCTTCTTTCTTTTCTCTATTCCTCTTTCTTTCTTTCTTTCTTTCTTGTCTGTATTTGCCTATTTTTTCATTGTTTTCTTTTGTTTTCTATTCAATTTTTTCTTCCATCTTTTTATCATCTCTACATATTTTCTCACTAATTTTCGTTGCTTTTACCGTTTTCTTGGTTTATTAATCATTTTCCATTATTTTCACTCTTTCCTTATTTATTTTTTCTTTCATTTTTCTTTTATTACTTTTTTTATTTATCTTTAACCATTACACCACGAGGACATTCCCCAATGTGTAAAAAGTATTTTTACGTATTGGTGGTGTCCTCGTGGTGTAATGGTAAAAGCAATGGACTGTGAAATCGTAGTGAGTTCGAACTAGAGCCGCGCTATTACGTTCACTTTCGGACAAATACCCTTGGGAAAGGTATAAACCACCTTATCCTCCCAGTTATGGGTTAAATAGTACCAATAATGTTCTTTCAGGAGAATGGTCTTGGCATTAAATAACCTACAAAGGTTGATATGCCATTAAACAAAGAAACCTAACCTTTTTATCTATTTTGCTTATCTTCTCCCTCTTTCTTTAATTTCTTCGTATTCTTTGGTTACTTTCTTTCACTATTTCTTTCATTTTATATCGTTTATTTTTGTTTAATTTTTTTAGTTTTATTTTTAACTTCCTTTTCAGCGACTTTTTTTTTCTTTGATCCCTTCTTTATATGTCTTCTTTCCTCTTTTTTTTTTCTTCTTTCTTTTTTTTTTCAATCTTTCCTTCTTTCAGATTATATATTCATTTATTTTAAGTTTAAAATTTCCCTTTTTTATTGTGTTTATTTCAAAACCTATTTTATTAGAAATTTATTTTTTCTTTTATGAATCTACTCTTTTGTGTCATCTTTTTTATTTTGTATTCGTTCTATAAAGCTTGTACTTTTTCTTTGTTTCTCGTTATTTTCCTTCTTTCTGTCTGTTGATTGAAGGATTTCATTCTTTCTTTCTTTTATTCTTTTTTCCTTGTTATTTAATTTTTAATCCTTGTGTTACTTTGTCCGAATTCTTTCTTCTATTCCTACATTTTATTAAGCTTATTAGCTTTTTTTTATTTATTTCCTTTATCCAGTCATTTGTCACCTCTTTCTTCCTCTTTTCTCACATTAATTAATTCTTTTCCTTTGTTCACTTTCAGCTTATTTCTTTTTTGTGTGTGTTAGTTTTAATTTCTGATCGAGTATTGAAGTATTGTTTACTTATTTGCTCAATGTTCTTCCATGTTTCTTTATTTCTTCTATCTTGCTTTCATCTCCCTCTCTCTCTCTCTCTCTCTCTCTCTCTATATATATATATATATATATATATATATATATATATATATATATATATATATATATAAGTTTATTCTTTTCCAGAATGTCCCTTCAAGAATTTAAAATTTCTATCTAAATGTTATTCATTTATTCCTCTTCCAATATTACTTTTTTTTTCTTTCTGTTCGTATTTCTTTTCTTTCGTCATCTTTTTTCGACATTTTTTCTAATTTTTACTACATCTTTTTTTTCCTCTTATGACGTATTTTGTAGGTTTGATAAATAGTTGTTAATTATTTCTCATTTCTTAAATACATAACTTGCTTTTTTTCTTGACTTCTAACATTTTTTATTTCTTGTGGGTTAAACATTAACAAATTGATGTGCTGATCAATGTTTGGCAAGAAAAGCCAGCCAAAATGATAAGCAATGGTAGTCACTGGAAACACGACCCTTCTAAGTTTATTGAAAGTTGACGTCTTCCGTACAAGAGAGATAGGAGTGATATAAATAACTTTTGCGTCTAGCATGATCTCTGACTCTTAAGAAGCATATTGATCATGTTATGTGGAAGATATATGAAGAGGCTCTTCTCCTTTTACTTTGGCTTGGAACCTTGAATCGCCTTGTCAACAGTGTACGAATACTTGGCAGCTATGTGAGGCTAACCCAACACAAATAGAGGTTTTGACCAAAACTCTCCTTTATCTCATTCACTGGTATTTTCCTCTGTTATTTTATTATATAATCTAAATAATACAATGAAATACTTTTATTTTCATCGGTATGTATCTATTATACAGCTCTCGGAATGTTCGCTTTCAAATATCCTCAAGTGAAAACAATTACATTTTGTGAGAAATAAATATTTCTTCAATATAATTTTTCAATATAAAACAAAACTAATTATAAAATATGAATAAATAATTGATAATAAATAATAAATATATATGAATTCTCGCAAATCTTAATTTTTATGAATAATTAAAAGGATATTTTTTATTGGTTGAGAATAAAAAGATGTCTTTGAGTATGTATTAATTTTATGAATAAATAAGCAGACGTTTTTTAAAAGACTCAGACATCAAAAACTTATCAACATGGAAAGACAGCGGTTTTAAATGACGTCTTTTTAAGTAAACAGCGTTTCGAAAAGAAAAGAATAAAACTTCGAAGTCAACTATTCTTCGAAAAGAGACATCAACATCAAAGCTAAGTGCAAATTTAATTGTGTCTTTGTTTGGGTTTATATATGTATATATGTGTACAAGTACTTGAATATGTGCAATTGAAACTTGACTTGGCTAAGTGTTCTTTTCTTCTAAAAGGTTTACATAAAGTAAGTATTAGGTTGGATATAATTTTCCAACAATTTTTAGTCACAGGTCAGTCAAATAACAATAACTCCAAAACATTCAAGTGTCATTTTCACGATTAATTTTTCATTAAAAACTGCTTATTAGAATATTCTTCTCTTGCTACATTTACATAAACGACAATCTATTATCACTTTGTCAATTTTTTCTCTTGGATTTAATAATCTGATTTTGACCGAAAATGGATCGGCCAGAACATTATCAATAATTTTAGAAAAATCAAGTATCTTTGAAATATATTATTGTCGAATTTATTCCCTTGATATAGTAGGAATCTGCTAAGATTTTTGCTTAGATGTGGAACAAGGCCATATAAATTGGGCACCTCTTTGAAACTCTAACTCACTCATTTAGTCTAGCTTGCAAACCATCACACCACCCTAGGTGCCCCATGATATGGTAGAAGCAATACAATACTCACTGTCGCAATGGGATTTCCACGAGCGTCCACATGGAAGTCAAGGAAGCAAACTGTAACTCAATACGGTCCCTGCATCACAGGAAGGCTAATGCAGAATGATAGATATTTATCTAGCACCATATCCACTTTGAAACCGACAGCTAACCGGAACTCAAGGAATGAGATCACCCAAACGCAATAACGGAATATTCCTCAATGCTATAAATATAAATTGCTTCATGCACAAATTCAGTAATACTTTGTACGTCAGTTGTTGTTACTCAATACAACAGTACACTAACTCGCTCAAGTCATAAATTATATTAAATTTAATCAACTGGGTGAACATTCATTAAATAATTTTGTGCATTAAAGAAGATTTTGCTAAAAATAAATATTTGTTATTTACATGATATTGTTTTCATTATCACGACATAGATTTTTTTTGTTATATTCATCAGTCATTTGTAATTTTATTTTCATAATTAATTTATGATTTATTTGATTTATTTGTTATTTAGAAGTTTCTACCCAAAAGCTTATGGTTGGTTAGTTGGTTGGTTTTACAATACATCAACCTTTTAGGAGTAACTTTAAGCCAAAATCCTTTTTACATTTATGGCTTCGATTTATATATGGTACAAAAGATCTCTTCATAATTATCTTATACCAGTAAACACTTCATACTTAAGTGCAATATAAAAAATACATAAATCTTGCTTGTGAAATACACAGTGCCCAATAAAGTGGCACTCATTTTTTTTTCTTACGGCCGTCGGCAATATTCTCATTCCTCGTTTTACCCTGTATCTATAAAAGATTAATGTCGAGTAGTTTTTAGCAAAAGAAACTGATGGCGTGTTGTGGCTTTGCAAAAGAAAATGATAAAGAAAAGAAAACACTATAACATTCATAAGGGGTGGGGGCAAGCCTTGTTTTTAAAGAAGGATCATCTCTTCTGGCTTGACTGGGTAAAGCCACTCTAAATCTTCATTTTGAGACTGATCAGAAGAGGATGTAACATTTAGATTTAAACTTGAGTGTTTTGTTGCGACAAACGTGTCTCATGGGGACCTAGTGACAACTTTTGTAACATTCGACGCCATCCTTTTATTGAATTGAAAGAAATAGTGCTGGAGTACGAATAGATGATTCATCAAATAGCCAGAAGCCAAAAGAAATACGAGGTAATAGAGTTCACCATCTCTTTTTGTGGGCTGGGAGTAATATGATACGCTTGATCTAGTATTGCGGAACCTGCCTTCATATCTGCATCTGTCACCAAATCGAGGCTGAAATAGTCGGTAGGCAGTGAACAGCAGTTTATATTAAACGTAGATTTCGCGACTTGGTCTCTGAGTTTTTACTGGCGAGGATGTGAGAAGGCAAAGGTTGACAATGAGCGGTAATCGAAGAATGAATACCAGATGAGTCCAGTTCCAAGAAGGATGTTAACTCTTTTGTGTCCATTGTTTATTTCATTCTGTTTTCTCCCCTCATACACTGTAGCGTGATAATAAGACAAAAAAGTCCAAACACTAAAGAATCTATGCTTTTGTATTTTGGTGCTTTTCTCTCTAGCTCAAGAATCGCCATCACTGATATTGCAGCTACCGGCGACTACTCTACTCTTAATTTCTTAATGTTCCTTTTTAAATGTTTTTTTCCCTTATAGACGTCTTGCTCATTAATCAGTTCACTCTATGTGTATCACCTTTCCATTTTACTAATTTCTCCCCTTTTCCCAAAACTGCACATATGGTTCTTTTTGTAAACTCCAATATAGAAAATTCCACCAGCTCCTCAAGTTTTTTCTTTTGCATTATCTTGTTTTGCTTTATCATTCCTAATGATTCTTTTTTTTTCTTTGTGAATATAAATAATAAGAAAAATAAATACACTTTAGATGTTGATAGAAACGCCTTCTTAAACTCCCCTAACGGTTTGGCATTGGAGTAAGAAAGACATTATTAATTTTTCAGTTGGAAGACAGGGAAATGCCTCGGGGTTAATATCGCTTCTTTACTTTAATATCTGACAATACCCTCTTAAGGGAGAATGTGGGGTGGAAAAGCTTAAATAAATCTTGTTTAATTGCTTCAGAAGTCAGCGTGACATTATATAACCAGACTGAAAGAATTCCCTCTCTCTCTCTCTCTCTCTCTCTCTTTCTCTCTCTCTCTCTCGCGAATTCTCTCTCTTTCTCTCTCACTCTCTCTCTACCCACACACACACATACACACACACACGCACATGAATATATATATATATATATATATATATATATATAATATATATATATATATATATATATATATATAATCTAAAGCTAAAACAGATGTGCAGCAAACATTGGCTTCATTAGATGAGGACACTTGTGTTTTTTGAGTTGATATATAAATATATATATTAACAATATTATTATTGACTGGTATGGACATCCCCCCTCTCTCTCTCTTTCTCTTCTTCTGTCTCTCTGTCTCTGCCCTCTTTATATATATACATACATATATATATATATACATACATATATATATATATATATATATATATATATATATATCCCAGTGGGCTCAACAAGAATCACCAGTGAATTATACCAAATTTGCTCCAGTAACGATATGTACAATTTTTATTATGTTTTACTAACAAAAAATAATTATAAGACGGTCAATATTTTTTATACTTAAATCAATGGCGTTTAAAAAAATTAACTTCACATGTTTATATAGAATATTCTTCATTATCAAAAATTGTGACGATGATTTATTTATAATCTATAAAAGCTTTTTTTTCTATCTCATTCAGGAACGTTTCATTTTTATGGATGTATTTCTTCTTTTGATATTGTTCAAATGGAATTTTCTTTTAAAATGTATTTTTAATGGTATTTTTAATTGATATTGATCAACCTTGTAACTCTGAAATGACAATAAAAAGGAATAAAACACCCTTTGAAATATTTACTTATTAACAGCAGAAAAGCAATACGATAGTTTTTATTTGCGATATTTTAGCTTCATAATTCAACATTTTTTTTTCATTTAGATTTTAATTATTGTTCATTTTTTTTTATCAAAATATTGAACGCTTAAACTTTTTCAAATCAATAAAACTTAAAATAGTTTTTAAAGAAAGGAAGAAAGAGAATTATCATGGAAAATGTTTGCTATTTTAAAAAAAGAATATTTTCCCAAGTAAACATAATCAACCATGTTCAAATTCTAAAACAATATTGGAATTGAATTAATTATTTAAAATTAATTTATGATCGCAATATTTCAATCAATCCTATCTAATTTTAAGTTTTTGCCACTTTTAGGATAATAAATAATAATTGTGTGTGTGTTTTACGATGAAGTTTGTTTGAATCGTTCATCACTAAAGGAAATGCATACACGAAAAAAAAAAATCGTAAATGAAAATAAAACTAAAATATCCACATATTTACTCAAGAAGCTAAATCTAAATTTTAAGAATAACTGAAAATCAAGTTTAATTCCATCTTTTTTTTTTCATATAATCTAATTGATTACAAATGAAACCTATCTACTTGGTCACTTTTGGTTTCTGAATTAAAAATATGCTCATAATGAAGTGTTGGAAATAGAAGTAATTGACCGAACTAGGAAAAAAAAAAGTGAATCAAAATAATTTGGATGGTAGTTTAATTTTATTACGTCAATTATGGCTCCGATATAGATTTATTATATGATAAAATAATATATACTGAACGGTACTAAAATAGTACTGAATTTTGGCTTTCAATACCAAGTTGTTTGGGTAGCTTGAGACATACGGAGAGATAAATAACTTTATTATATATATATATATATATATATATATATATATATATATATATATATATATATATATATATATATATACAACCTGGACAAAAATATAAGACTACCCTCAAAAAGGAAGAATAATATAGTGTTTCCTAATTTCTAAATCATGAAAATCAGATACATGAAACCTAAGGCATAAAGACAATTAAATTCAAAATATGAAAAAATTTCAGTTCATTTTTATATGTTTTTTTTTAATCATACATCTTCATTGATGCATCGGGATGGGTCATCAGGGATGTTTCCTTTGTGTTCATGGGGGGTTTCGGGTCTTGCAACATCAGACCCCCTCAACTAAATGACTCAGTTGGCATTGATCTTACTCCAACTCCCATCCCAGCAGCTAACCTGCACATCCACACAAGGAAAAACAAAAATAAAATGACCACAGAAATGTCTCTATATATAATTTCTCAACAGCCAATCAGAGCTAAGCTCTTCTGATGACTTCTCTTTCCTTTAAAATCGGGAGGCCACGTTACTCTTGCTTTTCATTAGCAATGACGTCGTTATTCGGCCATTAGTTTACTCCGGTATGTATTCTTTCCTTTTTCCTTCTTTTCCCCTTTTCTTTTTTTTTTTTAACTTAAAGAAAAAAATAAATAAAAACCAAAAATCTCTGTACTTAAATATAAAATTGCAATTAAAACAACAAACTCCAATATAAAATTGACATACGTTTAGTTTTGTTTTAAAACTTATTTTCATTAAACACTGTACATAAATATACAATTACGAACCAAATCAGACGCCGCGCATTACTATACGTTAAAATTTCCTTATCAAACGGTTTACGAATGAGAATAAAGGAAAAAAAAAACAAAAAAAAACACTTGAGTAGTACGTTGGAATCTTCACGAAAACATTGTTGTTTAAAATGCTATATTTACAAAATGGCTAAAAAGTCTAAGATATTATTCAATTAAATGAATTGATTTCAAATGAACATTTAAAACCTAATACAACCACACACCTTCACGCAAAAAATAAATAACACAGATAAAAAAAATTAAATATATAACTAAATAAAATCTTACAAAACGTACATATCGTTTAAAATAAGACGGACTTATTTATTTTTATTCTAATCCCCACCGCTTTAAATTTATAACTATTTACAACCCCAACTATCCGCCCCTCGGATCCACAACCAATTCGATGCTCTTTCAGCAGCAGTGGTAATATTTTTCAGGGCCTTTCTTTTTACCGCTCCTGAAATGCCGATTCTTGTTACCGCTTTATTCATCGACATTGCGTTAAATCCGCGACACCCCACTTCCACTGCCTGGCATATTGCCTGCCAACCATTCACTCGACATTGTTCTACTAGCAGCTCATATTTGGCTATCTTCCTTTCGTGCGTGGACTCCATGTTTTCTTCCCAGAAAACCGACAGTTCCAACATTATCACCTTTTTTTGTGGAATTTGAAAACATTACTATATCTGGTCGGAGCTTTGTCTGCACAATATGTGCTGGAAACTTCGTCTGCCTTTCCAGGTCCACCAACGATTGCCAATCTGGCGCCGATGATAACAGCGTAACTTTATCTTTTGTCTGCGGCTGTTTTGAGCTTCCCGCTCTTGCAAAAATAACCTTATGTCTTCCGGGACTGAATCTATTCGATTTTATTGCCTCAGATACCACTTCAGCCATAACTTTGAGGACCTGGTCGTGTCGCCAAGGATAACGCCCTTCCCTTAATGATCTTGCACATCCTGATAGCAAATGCTGTAACGTTCCTTTACCTCCCGCACAACTGACATGCTGGGGTATCATTTTGCTCCATGTGTGAAGGTTTAATGGGCTTGGAAGAGGATCATAAACAGCCTGGATCTGGAATCTGAGCTGGCTTAAGTCGGAATTCCACCTGTCCGACCAGGTTATTCGCCGCCAAACATAATTTTCCTATCTGGTCCCAGGCACCCCGTTGAGAAAGTCCTACCATCTTTGCCAGCCTAGTCTCATCTAAGCCTTCTTTTACTTCTTTTTGCAAGAGCCCCCTTCTTTCTTCCTCTCTGGCGTTGTCTATCCTGGGACTCGGATAGTATCCAAGGCTCTTGTCCCGCTGGCCACTGTACCGACGATAGCCTTCTGCTGCAACATCTCTTCCGCAACCTTCAGTTCCCTGGCAGTGCTCCACTTCCTTCTTGTGCGGATTTCAATTCCTGCTCCTGATACCTTTAAGTCTCTATAAGCTCTATACAAAATCGCCTATCTTGTGCGTGTCACCACAAACTCTTCTTTGAGACCCCGGAAAGGAAGTTGGATCACATTGGTGGTCCCGTATAAAGCCGTGCTACTTAGGCTCTTTGGCAAACCCAAACATCTCCTTAAATAGTCGCTAATTTTCCTTTCCATTCCTGCGACTGTCATAATAGCTACCTCGTATAACATGAGTGGCTATAATATCTGCGGCAGAATTGCGTATTGATACAACCACGCCTTAAACTTGCCGGGCAATCCTGATTTATCTATCTTCCTTATCCAGTCATCAAGGTCGTCCTCTATTCCTTTTATTGATGCTTGATCCTTAGTACTGTTGTCAAACCACTGGCCAAAACTTTTTACAGGCTTCTCAGAAACAGCTAGGAAGAATTTGCCGGCGATTGTGGGCCATGCCGTGCTTTTAATCTTTCCCTTTTGTAGTACTAGGGACCTAGATTTTCCTGGTTTAAACCTTATGCGGGCCCATACTATGAGTTTTTCTAAGCCCCTTACTATTCATTTACAGCCTATGACCGATGATGTCTCTGTAATATTGTCCATGTATGCTCTCAATGGAGGCTGCCGTATGCCTGACTTTGACCTTGGACTCCGACACTCCATTTCTGCTGACTTGATTATCATATTCATCGCAAAGGAGAAGAGAGTGGCTGAGATCGTGGATCCGGTTATAATTTCCCTCTTTAGTCTGTGCCAGTCCGATGTCTTGGTACTTGACGTAACTCTCAGATTGAAGTTATTGTAATAATCTAAGATAAGGTTACTGAGGGAACTTGGAACATGATATCTGCGGAATGTCTCTTCGACCACTTTATGTGGGATTGAACCGTACGCGTTTGCCAGGTCTAGCCATAGCACCGCTAAATTGCCATTGTTTTCTCTCGCTTCACGTATAAGTTTCGATACCACGCAAGTATGTTCAATGCAACCAGGCATTTCAGCGACACCTCCTTTCTGTACTGATGAATAAATGTACTCGTTCATTATAAAGAACTTAGAAAGGCACCTCGACAGAATGCTGAAGAATATTTTCACTTCTGTATTTAGTAGCGATATTATCCTGAATTGGTCGTTTTATTTTGACTTTTCTTCTTTTGGGATCAACACACCTTCGTCTTGTCTCCACTGATCCGCAACTCTCCCCTTCCTCCATATTGTGCGCAATACTTTCCATAATAACTTTAGAATGCCAGGACATCGTTTATAAACTGTGTACGGAACTCCATTCGGACCCGGAGCTGCGCTTGTTCTATCTGCCTTAACCACTCCTTGAATTTCCTTCCATGTTGGAGATTTAACATTAAATTCAACACTTGGTGGTTCTAGACTTATCAAGAAGTTTATGTTACCGATTTCCACGTCTCTGATTAGATCACTGAAGGTGTTAGTAAGGTGGACGTTTTTTTCTTCCACTAGGCTTTCCAACATACCACTTCTCTTATCACCGAGTAACTTACGAGCAAATCCGAATGGATTTGCTATGAAATTTGTCCTCTTCCTGGCTCTCTCCTTTCCCCTCCTTCTATGCCATTTTGCTCTTCGTATGGCTTTAAGTTTCGTTCGTAATATACTCCTAAGCTCTTCAAGGGCTGGCCGAACCTCAGGTCCGATGTATATTAGTATTTATGCTTAATTTTAAAAGTTTCTTTTGACATAGATATAAGACCAATGTGCTGAGCTATAAAATATAAAAGGCACATTTTTTTATTTAATATTTTGCAGATCCGCCGTTAAATTCGTCAAGGCAAACTATCGACTAGTTTCTGCAGTTGAAGCGAAGATATTTTCCTATGCGTCTTGGATTGCGCTTTTGAGTTCAGAAATTGCTGAGTACTGTCGACCTCCTTCATAAACTTTTGCAATAATTAATCACCACATATTTTCGATAGGATTGAGGTGTGGAGAGCATGCTGGGTGGTCACGATGTCTTTTTGTTCAAGCAAGTATTTCTTTGTTATAGATGCATTGTGGATAGTAGCAATATCACTCTGAAAAATCCATTCTTCTCCACATAGATGACATCCCTCGTCTACAAGAGATAAATCATTTCGCATTTTCGCATACTCTATTCCTTTTGTCGATCACTAACAAATTGTAGTTTAGATTTACCTGAAGATGAGAAGGCCCCCTCAGATCATAAGAGATCCTCTTCCACTAAGCCTTGTGGAGTAATTCTCTCCTGGAAAATTGTTTGCGTGCCATTACTTCTAAAAGCCATATGGACCATTTAAATTGATTTTCTTTTCGTCCGCGAAAAGAACTTTTCACCATTCTTTAGCACTCATGGTTTGATATTGACGGGCATATTGCAGTGTTTTCTCTTTGTGCTTCATAATTAGCGTTGGACGATGAATTCTTACTTATGGTTATTTTTTTCGTTGTTTAAATACTTTCTAATTGTTCCAGTACTGCAAGTAGCATCCACTAGAGTTTTTTTTTTCTTTTTTAAATCTCAAACAATTCTTCTCTTGAATTGTTGTGATATTTTTCTGGCCGGCCAGTCGGTTTTCTAGTCCCCTATTTATTTGAACTTTTCAAGTAATTGCAGATAACTGTTTTACTCCGTTATAAGTTCCTCCAAATTTTTCTGATTCTTTTCAAGGCTGTAATCTCGCCTTCCTCATATTCCAATGATTTATTTCCTTTAGCCATATACACTTTAATATTTTAAGTATTACAATTTTAATAGAGTTTATATTACGTAGACTATATATAATTTTCTTCAATTAAACAGTAATTTTTCTTTAGTTTTTATTGGTGGTCTTATATATATAAGTAAAAAAAGTAAAGTTGGCGATCATAGTCGAGGGTGACCCGAAGGCTCCCTTTTCGATAGCTTACTACACCAAGGTGTAGGGGTGGGCGCTACTCCTTTCCCAGGATTGCTCCACTTTACCCTTGATCCGTACCTTATAATGCTGAGTGTTAAGCAAGGAGGCATCAAGTACTATTTTTTTGAGTCTTTGGTATGACTCGACCTGTGATTGAACCCAGGTCTCCCGGGCCATTGGCGAACACTCTAAACGCTAGGCCAATGTCCGGTACAATATATATATGTGTGTGTGTGTGTGGGTGTGTGTCATAGGGAGCACATTAAAATATACACAAGAACAAAAAGTGTTTCCATATATATAGTGATATACCATACGGAAGACGTAGAATTATGCAGAAGAATTAATGAACAAAGAAAAGTATATATATATAAAACAGTGTTTGTGCGTATGTGACTTATCCCATGAAATCCAGCCCAATTAGCAGGAGTGTAGAATACACCGAATGCATCTCTGCAGCAGAAAAAAAAAACGAATCACCTGATATGACTAAAAACAATCTGATAATTAGGCTCCAGTCTTGGAATTTTGGAGGATGTGGAATATCTCATCTCTGCTATTTCTACTGGCCCTGAGTGGAAGCCCCTGATAGTGATCTATCTATTGGCTAAATATAGCTGTTTGAATAGAATTGTTAGAAATAGAATTGTTTGGTCACTTAATTGTATGTACAAAAATGACTGAGGTTTAATTGAATTGTTTGTGATACATAGCAATACTTGAAAATATTTAAGTGTGTAAAAACGAACGTGAATGTTGAATAGAATTCTTAGTGTTAAGTAGCAATACTTGAAACTCTTTATCTATTTGCCTAATTTGAAAAATTGGTATAACATAGCAATACTTGGAACCATTTGACTGTGTGCAAATAAGTGAGTAGTATCCAAAAGAAGAATTAGTGTTAAATAGAAAAATGTATAACCACCTCACTTTGTGCAAATAAAGGGTTAATGCTGAATTTTTAGTGTTGGATAGTTGTAAGTGAAACTATTTAATCACGTAGAAACAATAGCAACACTAGAACGCAAAGAACTTACTTCTAAATTATTTAGAAATGAAATTGCTTACAAACTATGTGTGCCAACGAATAATTGATGTTAAACAGCGACTCTTATATAGCAATGTTTATCTGTGTGCAAGCAAATGATTAGGATTAAACAGAGAAACTTGAAACCATTTTTTGTGTGATGAGCTCGAACTCGTTTTAAAATGTATCAAGAAAATACAATTACCAATCATATATATCAATATTTATGTATAAGCAGGGTTTAAGATTAAATAACCTACAACGGTTGATATGCCATAAAACCCAAACCAAACTACCCAAGCCTTTAAAATTGAGAAGATATCAACAGAAGAGTTATGTACTTGGACAGACTGAAGTACATTGAAATAGTTCTACCATCATCCTCGACTTTAAAATCGATTCTACCGACTTAAATATGAATAATGTTATGGACAACATAATGTGTTCTGAGAGTGTAGTTGTGTAATCAAGAAGACTGATACATATATCATCCCCATATATATATATATATATATATATATATATATATATATATATATATATATATATATCATCATCATCATATCGTGCTGGCAGCACGGATAGTATATATATATATATATATAGTATTCTTCGGTCCAGTTAAAACGGAGTTGGGAGTAATTCCATCAGGACAAGAAATTATTCATGAATGAATATTTAAATTTTCCTGGTAAAGAGCTCAATGTAACAATAATACAGAACAATAAATTCTTTAAGAAAAACAACGACACAGATCACATAGGATTATGAATTTATTTCCATCCTGTTACGCATTTTTGAAATTTCCAAAAACACGAAAAAAATTTAACAGGACTTCTTCAGATCTTTTTGATAAAGAAAAATAGAATAGACACAGAAGATTGGGAGGGGATAGAAGAGGGGTGAAGAGTTATCTCCTCGTTAAGCCCACTTCCGTTTTAAATTTTAATTTCGGTTAGAAATGTAGTAAATTTATTTTTTTTTAAATTCTTTAATTTTTTATTTTTTAAATTACATCTTAACCTAAATTACAGATTTTATATTGAATTAGATTTAAACTTTAATTAATAACCTCACTTAATGATACATTAATAGATATATTAAACTAAAACAAATATTTAAGTTATTTAAAATATTTTAAAATTTCTAAACTATTTAGAAAGCATTAATCAGTTACACTCTTTATGAGTAGTACGTATGTATTATATGTTTTTTCACAATTTTCTATCAAAACAATTTATTTTATTTATTCATTTACATTAATTCTCAAATTAACTATGATTTTTTAATTATTTGTACTTTAAATTTAGCCCTATATCTTCACCTAGCTATTAGTTAATTTCTCTTATTTAATAAGTTTTTTGGCTCTGGAAAAAGCAAAATGAGGATTTTTTTCTTCAAGACACAGTAAATATTTTTGAGACTGATAGATAAGCATTTTAAACAAGATAATATATTACACAAAATATTTAATAGGAAAACCTTGAAAATATGTTATTCTTGAACTAAAAATATTTCTCAAATAATGAATAGTCATAATAATGAATTGATTAATAAATTTCATAACCGAGTAAATAATAATAATATTAATAGTAAAAAAAAAGAATGTAATTGAAAATCTCAAAGTGATTGTCCTATGAATGGTTTGTGTAATTTAGATAATGTAGTATATCAAGCTATTATTTATCCAAAAGAGGACATAAATAATAAGAAATATTATATTGGCTTTTCGTCTACTAATTGGAAAATTATGTATGGAAATCATAAATTTTCCTTCTCCCATGAGCATCAAAAAAATCAAACTGCTCTATCTAAACATTATTGGGGATTAAAAAATAAAGGGTTAAGCCCTGACATTCAATGGTCCATATTGAAAAAATCTAATACCCCAAAGTCTTTCGATAATAGGTGCAATCTGTGTCTTGAAGAAATAATCCACATTTTGCTTTTTCAGAGCCAAAAAACTTATTAAATAAGAGAAATTAACTAATAGCTAGGTGTAGACGTGGGGCTAAATTTAAACTATAAATAATTTTAAAAAAAGCATAGTTAATTTGAGAATTAATGTAAATGAATAAATAAAATAAATTGTTAGATAGAAAATTGTGAAAAAACATATAATACATACGTACTACTCATAAAGAGTGTAACTGATTAATGCTTTCTAAATAGTTTAGAAATTATAAAATATTTTAAATAACTTAAATATTTGTTTTAGTTTAATATATCTATTAATGTATCATTAAGTGAGGTTATTAATTAAAGTTTAAATCTAATTCAATATAAAATCTGTAATTTAGGTTAAAATGTATTTTTTTTAAAAATTAAAGAAAATTTTAAAAAATAAATGTACTACTTTTCTAACCGAAATTAAAATTTAAAACGGAAGTGGGCTTAATGAGGAGATAACTCTTCACCCCTCTTCTATCCCCTCCCACTCTTTTGTGTCTACTCTAGTTTTTTTATCAAAAAGATCTGAAGAAGTACTGTTAATTTTTTTTCGTGTTTTTGGAAATTTCAAAAATGCGTAACAGGATGGAAATAAATTCATAATCCTATGTGACCAGTTTCGTTGTTTTTCTTAAAGAAAGTATATATATATATATATATCCCCGTCGTACTCGAGTTTTAATATGGGGTATAAATATAACGAAGTATACATCGGCATCTCATCTTAATGCTTTATATTGGCAAGTCACCTGCATCTCAACATTGTCCGTGGCATAGTTTATGGACAGTTGATAGTTGCCCATTCTGCACGTTTCCTTTTACCACACCATTGTTGTCGAAGGGGTGATCTGTATAACTTGGAACTTGTGTCACAGCTGAAAATACCAGAACAATGCGGAGGCCGAACTCGAACTGCTTTAGTAAAACAAGACTTTGCCATTCCTTTTGTGGCAAGATATTTAACCACAGAAAAAGCGGAGCGAGTTATGAATTTAATTTTCCTTCTCCTATAACGGTTGCCATTATCATGAGTCCAATCAACCCTATTTTTTTTTTTTACCTAGCTTCTGCAAGAAGATTTAAGAGATTCATGTTTTTTTTTTACCCAAGCGTTTTTTCACGTAGTGAAACACAAACAACTTCTTATATGTTATATATTATTTTGTGGCTACTTAATATAGAAATATTTGGTTGTACATAAATATGGAATTTTTTTCTCTGTAGAAATAAAACTCTTCTATAAGTATTAATATGAAAATATAGTTCTACACTTTGCGTTGAATTTTCTTTTTCTTTTTTTTATATTCTCGTCACTTCCCGCCGTTTTTCCTCCAATGCATTCAAATCTTTTTTGTGACATAGCCGTCTCTCCCTTCTCTTTCTATCTGCCTTCATTTGCTATTTTCCATGTTTTCTTCCCTTTCTCCTATCACGTGCTAAGATATTTAAAAAAATTCAAGGTCTTTATTTATATATGGCCGCATATGACAATTTACGTGTCTGTGCGTCAATTCAATAAATACGCCTTAATGCTTGTACCTTTCAGCATGCTTTATTTTATGCATATGCCTGGATGTTACATGGTGTTGGTACATTTAGATGAATATACACTCCAGAGTATGTGTCGATGCATTGAATATTTGTATAGATTGCTCTCTCATGTCCTCGGGGTATCATAATGTGTAATTATATTTGTTGTTACCGCAAGGCTCTTTTTTACTTATTTCCGGTGTGACGTGTTAAAACAAAGAAAAAAATTCCTTCATTTTAAATGTATCGAAAAATGTATCTGAAAACAAATTTTCCGGAGGGCTTGGAGATAATTCATACAATGTTCTTTCCAATTCTTTAGTTTAATTCAATGGTTGCTGTAGAAGCAACATTATACAGAGAAAATGTAAGATCACTATATAGCGAAAATACGAGGTGCATACGATTAGTTTGCAGACTTTTTTCGTATGGGCATTTACAATTGTTGTAGACTGTTGAAATTTCTTATCTTATTGCTATACATCTTATGAGATGACTGACCAATTTTTATGATTTCAGGTTCAAAGGAACAGCTACTGCAGCAATTGGAATACACCCTACTAAAGCCTGAATGTCACAGCAGGCGAATTTCAAAAATGCAATCTGACACTTTAGAAGAACAATATGCAATAAAATTCTGTTTTAAACTTGGAAAAAATGCCAAAGAAACGCATGGAATGCTTCAGACTGCTTTTCGACAATCTTGGACGAATTGAGCATCAGTTTTTGAGTGGCATAGGAGATTCAAGGAAGGCAGGGAGTCTGTGAGAGATGATGAGAGGTGTGGGAGGTATAAGGAAATCAGAACATCAGAGTTGATTGGCCAAAGGGTTAGGGTTGGAATAGGGCCCGCATAAACCATGCCCACGCGGAACCAGGGCCTCCCTGGCCATTTCCCATGAATGCAATGCACTAGCCTGAGGCATATTTGCACTATCTTGGCACATGCCACAATTCCTCAGAAACAATTCAATATCTGCATCCATCATAGGCCACTAAATGTGACTACGAGCCAGAGACTTCATCCGAGAAATTCCAGAATGACTCTCATGTAATTCTTTCAGTAAAGCATCTCGACACTTTGCTCTGATAACCGCCCGTGATCCCCATAAAACACAACCCAGTTGTTCTGATAACTCATCCTTCCTGAGTGTGTATTGTTGAAAATCAAGGGATATTTTTCCTGCCATCTATACAAGATCCATTTACGCACTCGTGATAACACGGGGTCTCTGGATGTGTAAAAAACAACGGTTTGTTACATTACTGGGGTTAAATCTAAAGCTGACATGGAGATTACTACTTCTTCCGGACAAGGTAAAGGCGTAACATAGTCCTCTATAGGTAGCCGACTGAGTCCATCTGCATTGGAATTTTTTGAACCAAGCTTGTACACTAGTTGATAGTGATAACTTGCAAGAACCAATGCCCAACGTTGCACTCTAGTACTTTCTGTCGGTGATATTGCACGATCCTCTTTAAAAAGCCCAAGCAGTGGTTTTTGGTCCGTGATGATGGTAAATTCTCGACCATAGATATATTTATGGAATTTGAAAACTCCAAAAATCACAGCTAGTCCGTTCTGTCTTTGACAATGTCCTGGAGGCAAAATAAATCAGTTTTTCACTCCCTTCTTTCATTAGATGCGATAACACTGCCCCACACCCACTGGAGATGCATCTACCGTCATAAGTTTAATTTCAGTATTGTAATGAGCCAAGACATTAGTTGACATTAGCAACCCTTTTGATTGCTTGAAGGCAAAGGCTTCATCTGGTCCCCATTTCCAGGGAATTCCTTTCTGTAATAACCTGAACAATGGAGCTAAAACCGTGCTGATATTGTTCAAATACTGGCGGTAGTAATTAACAAAAGCTAAAAACCTATGCAGTTCAGACACATTCTTTGGGGTGGGTGCTTTTCAAATTGCGTTGACCTTATCTTGCGTTGGATGGATTCCTTCAGAATCAATCCTATGGCCGAGGTATGAAATTGACGACTTCCTGAATTAATTTATCGCCTTTAAAGCGGAGACCAGCATCTCGTAATCTCATAAATACGGCACGCAGGTTCCTATTATGGTCTTCCATAGTTCGTTCCGAGATTAGGATGTCGTCGAGATAAACAAGTGTTCTTGGTATTCCTTGAATCATTTGATCAATAATTATTTGAAATACTCCTGCCGAAGAAGCAATACCAAAACATAACCGAGTATACATAAAAAGACCCTTATGCGTGTTTATCGTCGTTAGTTTTTGTGACTCTTCGTCCAAAGGAACATGTAAATAAGCGTCACTCAAATCCAGTTGCGTAAAATAACGTCCACCCGAGACGTTAGAATACATATCGTCTATATTCGGAATGGCATATTTGTCTATTTGCAAAACAGGATTGACAGTCTCTTTGAAATCCTCACAAATCCGAACTTGACCATTTCTCTTTAAAATGGGGACGATAAGGAAAGACCATTCTGAGAAACAGACTGGTTTGATAACGGAGGTAGCAACCATTTGCTCAAGTTCAGCTTCCACCTTCTCTCTAATTGTTAAGGGTACAGATCTAGCCTTCATAAAACGGGGAGTGCTATTCTGTTTAACGTACAATGTTGCTGTTGCAATTTTCAATGTACCTTAACCTGGTTTAAAAAGTTCTGTAAATTCCTGATTCAAATCGGTCCATTCAATTTGATTACAAGTAGCAGAGATATTAATTGGCAACTTTTCCAGCCAATCTCTTCGAAGAAGATTAGGTCCAGATCCGGGTACAACTAGCACACTTAAATCATACATCTTGCCCTGGTATTTGAAGTTAAGGTTTGCAAATCCATTTGGTACAATGACCCCACCTGAATAAGTCCGTAACCTCAGTATTATCCTCTTTTTAGAGAGTTTGGCGTACAGTAGTAAGTCAAATTGTATTTTGCTTATTAGAGTCGACGAACATCTTATGAGATGACTGACCAATTTTCATGATTTCAGGTTCAAAGGAACAGCTACAGCAGGAATTGGAATATACACTACTAAAGCCTGATTGTCACAACTGGTGAATTTCAAAAATGCAATCTGGACGCGAGGACACTTTAGAAGAACGATATGCAGTAAAATTCTGTTTTAAACTTGGAAAAATGCCACAGAAACGTATGGAATGCTTCAGACTGCATGAGTAGAACATCAGTTTTTGAGTGGCATAAGAGATTCAAGGAAGCCAAGGAGACTGTGACGTATGATGAGAGGTGTGGGAGGAGTAAGGAAGTCAATACACCAGAGTTGATTGGCCAAAGGGTTAGGGTTTCTATGTTGACGTTTTAAAGGAGTTCAGAAAAAGATTCCGTCGAAAGAGGCCAGCGCTCTTCAAAACGGGCCAGTTGCATTTCCACCCGGACAATGCAGCAATCAACAACTCCATCCTTGTCACAGACTCTTTGACCAAGATGGGCATCAAGACAGTTCCTCACCTTCCCTATAGTCCAGACCTTGGTGCCTGTGACATTTGGTTATTCCCTCAGCTCAGAGGCTGTCGTTATTAGACAATTGAGGAGATGAAAGAGGCTGTGACGAAGGTCATTGACACGCTCACATAAGAGGACTTCACTGGGCCTTCCGGGAGTTTTTGGAACGGTACAATAAGTGCATTGCAGCCGGAGGAGATTAGTTCGAAGGGGACTAGAGTTTCATGCGTGTACTATCAATAAAAGTGCCCTACGAAAAAAAAGTCTGGAAACGTATGCACCTCGTATATATATATATATATATATATATATATATATATATATATATATATATATATATGAAAGAGTAACAATTTACGTATTAGAAATTTGGATACTGAAAATTCAAAGCAAATACTGCGAAGCAATGAGTCAATAGAATTTTGGTGTCGAAAAAACACCATTATATTAAAAAAAAACATTCTTTCGTGCATAAGGTGTAAATCTAGAAAAAATTGTGCGTATATATATATATATATATATATATATATATATATATATATATATATATATATATATATATATACTCGGATAAGAAAATAGAATTAATATAATCATTGAATATTACCCAACACTAATTGATTATACACACACACACACACACACACACACACATATATATATATATATATATATATATATATATATATATATATATATATATATATATATATATATATATATAATTGAGCTGATATTTTCATTTCTTTTTCATCTTTTCAGAAATGCAATCATTGAAATTTACCTCTTACAAATCGACGGGTAAAGGAGTGATTGTAAATAGAAAAAAAATACCTCCTATATTTTCAATATTGCTAGGTTAAGAGACTCATCATTGTGAGACTATATTTGTTGCCCGATAATGCTTTACAGAATTTTCAATTCATTCATCTTAATTTCTTACCGGCTCGTGCAGAATTTTTAGATAAGCTTACCTTTTCTAGGGAAGCATATCATTTGATTTCCTTCAGCTACATTTTAATGATTTTAAACTGGAGTTTCTAAGCACACGGCAAACTTAGTTCACGTTGTTAATGACATATTTGGAAGCTGCCCAAGAAGGTAAGACATCTAGAAAGGGCAAAAATTATTTTCCTTTTCTTAGGTAATCTTCAAGACTAGATGAACATTATTTAGGGAAGTCAAAAATAAACACGCTTCGATTTCATTATTGAAATGTGTCATCGACGTGAAGAAAATGAACTATTTTTTCGAGAGTGGAGGGTAAACCCTTTTTATGGAAACCCACAAAATATTTGTCTGTGCTGGTTCCAAGAGAGAAGGCAAAGGAAATTCATCAATATGCTGTACTTAGTTAATGCCATCGAAACTAAAGTCGACTGACATTGTGGCGAATTTCATCCATTGAAAGAAAATATTCTCCGGAGTGGAGGAGGGGTGATAAATGACTGCTGTATTAAACATCAGTACAATTATCAAGAGTCTTCATCAAAAGGACACACATGAGAATAATGGGTATATTGAAGGAACTCATAAATTTTACAGTACAATTGCAATTTTGTATAAACCTAAAAAAACTGAAAGAGCCTTTAATAAAAAAAAATAATGAGCAGTAAGGTTGAAGAACCGGTTATAATATTGTAGTAAGGCATTTTGCTTCATTATGCTGAGAGGACCAATCATGTACAATATTATTTTCTATGGAACACCATCTTTATGGGTTTTTGGCAAACCATACCGACGGGGACGAATAGAACCAGCTGGTCTGATCAAACAGCAAAATAAGAATACATGGACTCAATTTTAACCCAATTTACGTGAAGATTTTAAAACTTCAATAGATATGGTGGACTTGTAAATATCAACTGGTTCAAGTTGCACAAATCTGAAAGTGTTTCCTAGGATATTCATTTAATTAACAAAATCTTAATAATCCAGAATGACCTCTACAGAACCTTTATTAGCTTTAGTGATAAATAAGGATTTTTAGTATCTAAGAGATTTTATGGGATGATAGTGTTCACCTTTCCATTCAGATTCAAAATATTAAGTCTCCATGCCAACCATGATATGACCTGAATCTTTCATAAAGTCAACAGAAAACACCACTGTATGGAGAGTACTATTAGCTTATAACTTATGTGTATATTAAGCTTCATAGATTAAATCTGAAAACTTTCAAAAACTGGCCAAGAAAATGCTGTTATTGATAACACAAATAGACTAGAATATTCTAGTCTGTCTAAAATATTATTTTTTTAGATGACTCAGAAGTTAGATTGTTGCGTGAGGCTATTAATGCACTCATAAAATTATATCTTCTATAGAAACTACTTCGTTATCACTGATAAGGGTTTATTAAACAGACCAGCCCATTTACCAATATATTTCTTTTTTTTTAAATGATAGCTGAATTGGAAAAATAAGGTCTAAATTGTTCAGCTACAGGTAATCCTTTTTTTGCTTTTGACTGGAATAGTTAGTATTAAATTAAATTTGTTTTTTTATTTGAAAAATAAAAAATAGCAATTTAAATCAATTCTGACTTATCCAGTTTTTATTCATTCCTTAATCATTTCATTTGGTATGAATCACCCACCATTTTTGAGAGTGAGGGTATTCATCGTATTCTATTTTAGCCTTATGGAAGATGATGTTTGAGTTTAGGGTCAACCTGAAAGAGATAGTTTTATTTACGTGCTTAATGATCAGTAGAGTAAGATTTGTTTAACAGCATATGATCCCCTTATGGCTTATTCAATGGTGAATTCTGATTCGTTTGTATATGATTTATTCTAAGAATTATATCTTTATACTTTCTCTATTTGTTGCTTATTTCCATTGAACATTTTTTTTCAATCCTTGATACATACACAGTCACAAGAGGCAGCTAGTAAGAAAATGTGTGAAGAAGCTTACAGAAACACTAGAGCAGAGAGCGGAGATGTTACATAGAGAGACCTAAATATTTTCCGAAGGTAATCATAGATGTTTACTGAAAATCCACTTGTCATATATAT
Organism: Sepioteuthis lessoniana; assembly: GCA_963585895.1. Lineage (NCBI taxonomy): Eukaryota > Metazoa > Mollusca > Cephalopoda > Myopsida > Loliginidae > Sepioteuthis > Sepioteuthis lessoniana. The sequence continues at coordinate 79,075,779 of OY757911.1, forward strand.
ATATATATATATATATATATATCGAAAATCATGTAAAAAGTTAAGGGGGTTTATTTAGAAAAAAGTCGAATCATTTCTTTTGCACAAGTTTTTCGTTTCTTTTCCGATAAAAATAAATAATGCATTGGGAATAGGTTTATTGCAAAAGTTATTTCTATTTCGCGCAAATATTAGCTTTAATCATCAAATGAAACAAAGTACTTCAAGATTGAATTGAAGTCTGCTGTGAAACTTTTGGTTGTTAAAAGATGCAAACTATGTGAAATTTATTGGAGAGTGCGTGATTGGTACCGAGAAGCCTTGTTTTTAATTAAAAATGTTCATAAATGTACTAAACATATCTTTGCTACTAAAAGCTTTAGTCGAAAAACTGTCTCTGCGCTCAAAAAAGTTCTGGGCGCAACAATCAGTAAAGAAAGGAATGCTGAGAGTCTTTCTATTTCAGACGTCTTAGTTAAAATTCACCGTGTAAATGGAATGACCTTCGTATATATATATATATATATATATATATATATATATATGAATATATATATATATATATATATATATATATATATATATATATATATATATATATATATATATATATAATAAACAACAACAGTTATTACAATTTCTCATGCTGGCTTTATAACTTAGAATTTCATATATCTGAAAATACAATCGTTAGAAGAATCCTATGTATTCTTTTAATACCTGAAACTTTAAGTGTTGAAGTTGACTTGATGAAATTTTATATTGATCTTGTTTCTCTGGTCAGTATTTGAGCAATCTCTTGATTTAAAAAGTTTTAAAACGATTTTTCGACACACACACACACACACACACACACACACACACACACACACACACACACACACACACACACACATATATATATATATATATATATATATATATATATATATAGTTAAGGAAGAAAAAATCATCATTGCATGTCGAGGGGAATGAATAAAGACATGCAATGATGATGTTTTGTTCCTTAGCTATAGTCACCTACAGAAATAAAATGATGTAGCAAAATATGAAGATCCACCTACGGGTTCAAATCCGCTTATACAACGCACTGCTTTTGTAAATTGACTTAAACCCATAAATAATCATACAAAATCACAGCGGTTTTTGACTGTACTTTTTCGTATTTTTTCGATTTTCAATTCATTTACTTTTCTTAACTGCCTGATGATTGTTTTGCAAAAAACTCAATGAAATCCTGGGCTCGCAGTTTAAATTCCATCAATTAAATATATATATCTAATATATATTTATTTACTATTATTTTATATATAGGATCAGAATCAAAATCAATCGGCAATGATCTAATAAAATGAGCTTCTAGTTAGTTCGATTATAACATTTGCCAAAGTAGCAATTTTATTTGGTGGTGGTGGTCATTTCAAATTTACTTAACATGGAGCAAGTTAGACTGTTAGCAGAAAACCAGCGGGAAATGCGAATTCATGTCGCTCCGATGATATCAATGAGACAAGATTAAAAAACTCCGGATGAAATTATTTCTCTACTTTTATATACGAGATTCGTTAAAAATGTAAATCTCACCCAAAAAGCTGAGCTTAGGGGAACAATTTTACTGTGGAAACAAAATACCACTTTTTCTTTATAACAAGAAAAACAAATTCATATTTTTTTCTCGTATTATAAGAGGTAGTTTTTTAGAACTACAAATATGTTCAGTTAATGACTCTTCTTTCTGGATTAGGCTTAGAAATCCTTGAACGAACTTCATATACACGAGCGTTTAAGTCTAAAATTGTGTTATTGTTTATCCTTCGATTTTGTTCTTCAAAAAATCATTTTACCGTTATGTTTTATGAGATATTCGTGACTTATTTCTTTTTCTTAGTATTAATTTCAGAATGAAAAATCTATTAATATTTCAGAGTATTATACTGTCACGTTGAAAGTAAATTCATGAAACATTTAAGTACTGAGTACCAAAACAAAACAACAGTCTAAAATCCAGAAGTACTTTAAGCTTATATCCATATGCTCAAGATGGATAATCTCTCTCTCTCTCTCTCTCTCTCTCTCTATATATATATATATATATATATATATATATCATCATCATCATCATCATCATATCGCGCTGGTAGCACGGATATCCCTGACCCTCTCTCGCCACTCCTCCCTATCGTTCATCGCCCTAGGTAGGTCTTCAGGACAACATCCTGTATCCTCACATAGCTGCTGAATGTACGTTCGAGCTGGTCGTCCTGCTTTTGCGCGGCCATGTGTGGGGATCCATAAGAGTACATCTCTTATGAGTTCATCTCTGCTTCTTCAGCAGTGTCCTGCATGTCTGGTTCGTCTAACTTGAATAGTTTTCGTGATAGGGGGCAGGTGGCCGTACAGTTGGTGTCTTCTGGGGTGTTGCTGCCAGGAGTTAAAACTTGAAACGGTAAAGAAAACCTGTGTGTTAACGGAACAAAGACAGCAGCAATCAAAAATGTAATATGGAAACATTAAATGACAATTCCACACAGGGTTATATATATATATATATATATATATATATATATATATATATATATATATATATGTGTGTGTGTGTGTGTGTGTGTGTGTGCGTTTCTTTCTTTCTGTCTGTATGCGTCTATAGAATATGTCGACTGCAGAGGTGTAAGATTCCCAACAAATGGCCGGTATATAACCTAAAACCATCTAAGGATACCTACGAAAAGAATATTTCTATTAATGGTAATGTAAATCAAATATAAAAAGTAATAAGCTTATTTAAAAACATTTGTAAATTCGATAGTTTTATCAGCTTTGAAATTAAGTGGGCCTCCTAACTGACTGTCTGTATGATTATCTTTCCATCGATATCTATCTATCTAGCAAACTATCTAACTTGCCTGCATGCCGATCTTTCCTGCTATCTTTCTATATACCTTTTTCTAATCTTTGATTGACATCTATATCTACTTTAGAAGGCCTACGAAATTCTAACGTAGATATATATATGCTCTACAACCGATATTAAGCATTCTTTATTCATAAATATAGCATACTACGTTATATATATATATATATATATATATATATATATATATATATATATATATATATTTCAGAAGTAATTGTGTAGACTCTCCTAAATTTCGTTTTGGAAAAACTCCAAGTTGTGTGTTGTCTGAAAATATCTGAAAATTATTTAAATATTTTATTACTGGAATAATATTGCATGTACCAACGTTTTCGTTCATTGAGCTAGTTTTGTGATCGTTTTAGACATTATCCAACATTTTCGATCTTATATACATACATATATATATATATATATATATATATATATATATATTTGAAGATTTTTTTGTGGCATAAAATCTAAGGATACCTACGAAAAGACCATTCCTATTAATGGTAATGCAAATCAAATATTAAAAAGTAATAGGTTTAACTAACCGGTTTTACACCTCACTCTGTGGAGAGGTTGTTAAAATAACGGATATTAGTCGGTACATTTTGCTTGATCGTTACATCGAGTCTCCATGTAGTTCCACAAGTGTAATGCAATTTGCAACCACAGTTAAACAAAGAAATAATAGATCGATTATGATGGGGAAGGAAGAAAATATTTTCTTGTTGATGTTTGGATCTGTTTTTAGAGAATACAACTCATGTGGTCGCTAAAGAATTGCTAGTATTACCAAGCAAAAGAAGGCTAAGTAAATTGGACATTTTTGTGCGGAGGTTGGTTTAATCTAATTGAAAGTAAAGATTCTAATTTTAATTACGGATTGTACTATTTCTCATAGAAAACCATTGTAATCAAGCGTCCCAGAGATACATTTAATTTAATCAAGTTAAGGTTTCGAGCAAATCATTAAACCCCTATTTGTAAGAGACTTGATTAAATCATTTTTTGTTTATTAGGAAAGAAATGGTGTCAAAGGTTTTTCTGAGTATTGACCTGAGGAATTTGGAAGCTGCCCAAGAAGGTAAGACATCTAGAAAGGGCAAAAATTATTTTCCTTTTCTTAGGTAATCTTCAAGACTAGATGAACATTATTTAGGGAAGTCAAAAATAAACACGCTTCGATTTCATTATTGAAATGTGTCATCGACGTGAAGAAAATGAACTATTTTTTCGAGAGTGGAGGGTAAACCCTTTTTATGGAAACCCACAAAATATTTGTCTGTGCTGGTTCCAAGAGAGAAGGCAAAGGAAATTCATCAATATGCTGTACTTAGTTAATGCCATCGAAACTAAAGTCGACTGACATTGTGGCGAATTTCATCCATTGAAAGAAAATATTCTCCGGAGTGGAGGAGGGGTGATAAATGACTGCTGTATTAAACATCAGTACAATTATCAAGAGTCTTCATCAAAAGGACACACATGAGAATAATGGGTATATTGAAGGAACTCATAAATTTTACAGTACAATTGCAATTTTGTATAAACCTAAAAAAACTGAAAGAGCCTTTAATAAAAAAAAATAATGAGCAGTAAGGTTGAAGAACCGGTTATAATATTGTAGTAAGGCATTTTGCTTCATTATGCTGAGAGGACCAATCATGTACAATATTATTTTCTATGGAACACCATCTTTATGGGTTTTTGGCAAACCATACCGACGGGGACGAATAAACAGCAAAATAAGAATACATGGACTCAATTTTAACCCAATTTACGTGAAGATTTTAAAACTTCAATAGATATGGTGGACTTGTAAATATCAACTGGTTCAAGTTGCACAAATCTGAAAGTGTTTCCTAGGATATTCATTTAATTAACAAAATCTTAATAATCCAGAATGACCTCTACAGAACCTTTATTAGCTTTAGTGATAAATAAGGATTTTTAGTATCTAAGAGATTTTATGGGATGATAGTGTTCACCTTTCCATTCAGATTCAAAATAAGAAACAATTTTCCACGTATGGGAATGTGCAAAATCATTTAATTTGACTTTAAGGTCCCCAATTGTTTTAGAAATTTCTGATTGTTGTCTAGCTAATTAAGAAAAAAGCACATTAAACTCTGACTATATTTCCTCACACTTAATAATCGAAGGAGGAATAATGTAATCTAATCGATGCGATAGAATAGAAAGTTCCAACCTAATCAACTGATAGGAGAACAAATTAAGAACGTTTTGATTTACATTAGGATTTGTAGAACGACCAAATTTCTTATAAATTAGATGTCACAACTTAATTGCCAAAATTTCTGAGACGAAGCTTGATGATTTTTATCATTAAGGGTTTTCAGACTATTGACTTCATCTTTATTGTTATTTCCACAACCCCTATATCCGTTACGCTATGTGTCCAGCAGGACACATACTGTAACGGTTATAGGCATTGATTCCCTAAGCTTCTAAGGAGACAACCATCTGGAGGTTGCAGGCTCAATCCTGACTGCAGGTGAATAAGAATACAAGAAATACTTAACACTTGTACCCGGTAATGGCTAACGGAATCAGAACAGGCAACTCCCGTGGATTCAACAAAGGACGTAGTTCGAAGTTCCCTGTTGGTTCCCGAGTCTGACGAACACCTGAAGAAGGCTGGAAGGCATATCGGCCGAAACGTTGTGGAAATAACAATAAAGATGATGAGAATAGTTCCAAAACCCTTGGTGATAAAAAAATGTTACAACTTGTCAAAATGTATTGAGGGACCACGTTTATCAACAAATACTACATAATAGCCAAACCGTATTTTGTCAAAGAAAGAAAGTGTACAAAATGAATAACTCCACGATTTTAGAAATTTCCAAACCCTGTTTGTAAGATCATCAGGGAGGCTTAATAGAAAATTTTGAATAAATGCATTTTCTATTTTTTGTGTAGGATGCAATTTACCGCTTTTAATTCTGAAAGAAATAAAGTGGAGACAAACTTTGTTGTTGAAGCAGGAATAAACAAATGTCAAATTTGCCTGAGCAATTCAAAATTTACTTTTGATATGTAATTAGGAGTTTAATCTGTGGATTTTCAGAATAATACATACAGATCTTCAATTTCAGATCAGTAAATAAAAAAACCCTATGTGCTTCAATAAATGTCAACCTGTTCAATGTCGTAAGTAGAGGGCACTCTTCATTTCATTTTAAAAAAAAGAAACAATTTTATTAAGTCCACGCAGATTTCTATCTGTAAACAAAAGGAATGCTTACTCGATATTAGTTTAGTTTTTATCTAATCACTCCTTCTTTCCCTCTTTTCTATTAGAATTATCCATTCCCTTCTTCCTTTATTCTACATTTTTATTACATTGATAATAGTTCTCACGAGTGAAGTGCGAAACTGATTAGCTACCCTTTTAATTTTAAAATTTTCAATTGTCACCGTGAGAAATAAACTCAAAAATAAATAGTTGCCGATAAAAGTAGTTGAGCTTCGGAGACTTGCATATTCTATTGACCAAAGAATGAAAGAGTGAATCACCTAGAACTACAGCTAACCCTTGATATCAAAACAATAATAAGAGAAGCACGAACTCGTAGCCAGAAGATCGGACCACTTTTCCACATTGTTCAATGAAGCATCCAGAGAGGAACAACGTGCGATTGAAAGCAATGAACAAAGTCCAACACAATACTAATGTATAAATGTCCAGACCTGGATAAAAGTAGTATTTCTATGTTCCGCGACGGAAAGTCTCCCGGCGAAGAAGGACAGCATCCAGAAATCATTTAGAAGAGAGTTAGAAAGATATTCAAGGTACTCTAGACCATCATAAAAGACGCCTAGGAAAACGTAGAAGTCCCAGCAGACGAGAAGAATACCCATCTAGACATCTTCTTCAATAAAGAAGACTGATGAGATCGCAACAACAAATGCGGTATTTCACTTCTCTTCATACGCGGGAAAATTTTCGCAAGAGTACTGGAAAAATTATCGACCCTATCAGAGGCTGAAAATTAAATTAAACAATCCAAAGTTATGAAGCAATCCTCTCAGGGATTTCGATACATTAGTCAGGACTTACAGACGGAGGGCCAGGTACTAACCCAAATTAACAAATTCAGATGTCTAGGCTTCACATTTTCTAAGAACATAAGACTAGAAGCTGAAGTAGATATACAAACGTCAAATGTTCCCAAAGCGTTTGACGGACTGAGGAAGAGACTGGCTCTACAAAGATCGCTTTATAGAATTAAATATGCTGGGTACCGCGCTATAGTTTTCTCAATCGTATTGCAGAGCGCAGAAACATAGACGGATAGTCAAAGATTGCACGTCTATAGATTGCATCACGTGTTCAAACTACTAAATTTTAAGTGACGTCAGCATATCCTAAAGGAATTCATCTAAGAGAAATCTAAACTTTCTGGGATATACGCGTCCCAGGCAACCTAAGATGAGCCGGTTGCTTGAACAGACTTAAGGACAGCAGACTCGTTAAACAGATCCTGTTCTCTCAACTTAGAGAACGGTCACGTAAAACAAGTAGACCAAAGCTCAAGCCTGGGAGAAATTAACATCTCTTTAGACAATCGGCAATACCTGTCCAAAGACAAAACAAAAAAAAATACCTGGCGTATAAAACGTCAAGACTTCATCATTGGATTCCAAGGACAGGTACAAGAGTATATATGTATATATATATGGGGTCACTCCTCCTAAGATATTTCTATGAAAGTTAAATTTCTTCAAAACCAAACATACCAGCATTTCATTACTTTTTTAGAAGAATTATACAACAGGAGAGATATTTTGTTATATTTTTATTACCAACTTCGACAGCATTAAAAACTAATAACCTCAAATAAAATTGCAACACCTGTTTTCTCAAAATTAAATATCATGAATATATATAAGGCGTAAACATATCTTTGGTAAGCTACATTAATATTCTTGCTCACATACTCGAGAATATGGTGATAAATAACACCTACTGATACCCGTTTTAATACGATCACTATTCTTAATCAATTCATAAAAATATATTACATCTAGTTTAGGACAAAATTTCATTTGTGTAAAAAGTTTTATGGATAGATTTACTGATAAATATCTCTAAAGAAAGAGGGAAACACAAGTGTTAAGAGAAAGAGAGGGAGATATGAAACTTAAGAGAGGAACATACAAGCGATGAGAGTTAGGAGAAGTTACAGGTGTTTAGAGAGAAAATGTTAAAACCGTTAACAAAGAGGGAGACACAAGCGTTATAAGATAGGGAAAAATTCGAGTGTTATAAAGAGAGAGAGAGATAGTGTACCCCAAGGAGAGCGAAGGATAATGCGAAATTTTTGTGTGAATCTTAATCGGAAACTTTCACTATGAACTTTCGATCCAGTTTTATTGATTTTTCAAACTCGCGTGTTGAAATGCTTACCAAGCTAGATTAACTGAGTATTGTTTGAACGTTTGATTTTTGTTTAGTGCCATATATTCCTGACCTTATACCACAACTACACAAATCTTAGTGTATTATTATTAATATTCCAATCTGAATTAAATGCGTTGACAACGAATGATAAACTAGAAATAAATATCTATAATTTAATCCATTTTTGTTAGTTTTCAATTGGTATCATACTAATGCCTTTACTTTAACTCAAGGAGCATTCAAAATATAAGATCAATTTTTGCTTAAGGTTTTGCTAACTGGAAGCACTGTTTTAGAGTTGTACCCTTTCAAAGAAAACAATTGTTAGTCATTTCATTTCTCTGAAAACGGTCAGAATAACCTTCTTTACTGACCGCAACTTTTTCTTTCACAGAGTCAGAGTGTTTGATTTCAAGCATGTTTTGGCAAACCAATGTCTAGCCTCTTTGTTAGCATATTTTAACGAAAATAAACTTTTCCCTATCCATCACACACTCTCCTGTAGATTTCATGGTTTATAATTCTTAGACACCAAAGATTTGATGATAGACTTCTGTTCAAAGCTGCAGCACACTCACACACACACACATTATATATATATATATATATATATATATATATATATATATATATATATATATATATATATATATATATATATGCGAGGTTTGAAGAATCTTGGCTATAACCCAATTTCAAACTAAGAAGAATTCATATTTATGGAAAAAAATTCTGACAAAAATCCCTTATTTCAATTTTTCAAAAAAAAAAAATCATTTATTGGTTAGGTTTCTTTGTTTAATGGCAAATCAACATTTGTAGGTTATTTAATACCAAAGACATTCTCCTTGAAGAACAGTAGTGATACTATTTAACCCACAGCTGGGAGGGTAAGGGGGTCCATATCTTTCCCAAGTGTATTTGCCCGAAAGTGGAAGCAATGGCGCCACTGTAGTCAGAAGTTGCTTACTACGATTCCGCAGTCCAACGCTTTAACCATTACACCTCATTTGCTGAATTACCCTTGTATATGTGATGTTTTCTATAGCTGCGAATATATCTGAATATGAATATATTAATCTTTTTTTCAATTGTTTGTTTATTGTACAACGTTCTGTAAAGAAAACAGAGCCACAAGTAACTTATGTTGATTTCTTTTTATCCTCCTACTTGTTAAACAAACGACAATGTTTAGATGTTTAAGAAGTTTACCTAAGAACGAAGATATTCATTCGCGTCAAAAGCTAGAATCTTTTCCTAGAAATTTCTTTATCGAATAGCTGAAATAATTTTCTTTCCATTTTCCATCTCTTCTTTCCTTGTGCTTAGTTCATATGGCTAAGTGATAAGCCTTAAGTAAATATTATCCAAGATGGGCGCCAGGCTGGTTCGTCGAAGAGAATGTTTCTCGTTCAAAGGCAATTATTCTAGACAGCAAACAACGGCATTCAAATTGACCATACGCAAAAAATATTGTCGACGGAAGAGTACAGCTGAAACAACAGCATCGACGTTAGACACAAAAGTATCATTCTAGATTAAATAGACAAAGCATAGAAATGCTAAAGAACTTTCGAGAAATCTGAGAAGGAGAATGAGAGAAACAATAGAATGATGGGAAATACATTGAAATAAGAAAAGATAAGTGGAGACTAATGTTATTTACGATGCATATTCAGCATAAATATGAACACCACAGGGAGACACAAAAATAACAGTTATTGTAACCTTTGAGAAATTTGTAGCTACTTTTGCATAAGATAACTCAAGCATTTGAAAACGCTTGGACACAGATTTTTCAGACGTATTAGCTATATATATATGTATTCGTGTGTGTGTGTGTGTGTGTGTGTGTGTGTGTGTGTGTGTGTAAACCATGAAACCTAGAATTACAGACATTACTATGCAATATATATTTATATATATATAGACAGAGAGAGAGGGAGAGAGAGTCATAGGTTGTATTAATATTCCAACTGTTTCAAATCATTTAAATAGTTGCTTCATTTTTCTAAAGCAACTTCCATTTCCTTTTCGTTGTTTCTAGTTAATAGTGTTGCCAATTTGAAAATGCTCCTCCTTTCCCTCCATATATATATATATATATATATATATATATATATATATATATATATATATATATATATATATATATATATATATATGTCACCCATAAAGAACTACTTCACTGATATTTTTAAAATACTATTTTTCTTCCAAAACAAAAGTAGCAGGATATAACATATTTTGGTGAAATTTTCTGCAAAAATATTATAAAGTAGATTTGATATAGACAAAAAACACAATATTCATGCACACACACGTGTTATATATATATATGTGTGTGTGTGTGTGAGTGTATATATACTATCACATAAGTACATAATTTATAAAAATGCTCACGAGATATTCTTTTAAACCAGAGTTAGATTTCATAAAATTAAGTCAACCATTATAAATTTAAAACAAGTATTATAAGTTATTTTAGGATTTTCTGTGCTGTACGACGTATTAGGGTCCACCAGTACTGTAAACAATGCAAAACGCTACGTTGCTTACATAGGTAGTTGGGTTTTTTTGAGGGGGTGTAGTATGGGGGTGGTTCGGTAGGACTAGCCGCATTTTTGGGAAGAACGGCTGAGAAGAATAGAGCACTATTGTAGCACAGATTCTTCAAACAAAACACTTCAGATTTTGAATTCTGTTATTTCTTCTGTTCGTCCAGTTGCCTTTAACAAAGGAAGAGTCTTGTCTATCTTGCCGGCGTCTCTCTTCAACGACCCTGAGTCCAGACTCACCTAAACGACCTTTTGCCACACTCATCCGGTTGAAGGGACGTAGGGTTAATATTAAGCCCTGTCTATTTTCATATTTACATTAGTAAGTGGGGAGTGAAGGATCCATACCATTCTCAAAGACATTGGAGAAAATTTCAAGTTCTTGACGAAACTATTAGCGTTTCAATTGAAAGTATTATTTTTTGCAGAATGCTACAACATGGAAAATATGCAAACAAACATATGAATAAAAAATAATCAAAGCATATTGACAAAAATAAAGAAAATATATGAACACTACTCGTGTAGTGCTAATAAATTTCATTTTGGATGTTGCAATTATATTCTAAAAATAAAATCTCTCACAAAATGATTTAGTTGACCTCTTTTCTATTAAAATCATATGCCAAATTTTTACAGCAAAGTAGACAACCCGGAATATCTGACCCAACTCGCTATATATCCAGTAAACGAAGAAAAAATATCAAGAAGCTCCAAGATCAAAAATAATCTACATTAGCATCTCCGATTAAAAAAAAAATATATGTACAAAATCGGTGGATACTTCTCCCGAATACTCCGATCAAGAAAGCCTATATGTAGGCCCCCGAAAGAGAATTTCACATATTTCCGAAGAATAATACTAAATGAAAATAGGCATGCAGTGTCTTGGGCCCCGTATTATAGATTCGGGAGTTGTCTCATAGATACAGAGGCGACTCATAGATTAAGGAACACATGGAACTCGAGCTTCGGATTGAATTATTAGTATGAAGCATGATTGGATTTAATTATTATGTGTATTTATTTTCAGAAAATAATCATATCGGATAGGAAACATTTGGTTTGACTTTAATTTATTTTGTTAGCTTTTATTTTCAGAAATTTCTTCGAATTTTTAAAATGATAAATTCTGAAATTTATTCAGGACCGATAAATGATATCACGAAATTGTATGAACTTTTAAGTTGTTAACAAATTGTTTGCAGCACGAATGAAAAGGTAGATTTGAAAAAGTTCTGATATAAATTTAATTTGAGAAAACAATACAGAATCGAAGATATTTCTTTTCAAATATTCTTTTACGCAGTGTAAGCATACTACAAGAAGTCTTCTTGCAAAGCATTTTTTTAATATTCTGAATTAAGTATTTATAGAATTCTTATAAGATTTACGTTACCTATTCAATGAATAGCGAGATTATTTTTTATAAAGACTTGTTTAATCCAAATTATGGAGGTAAATATAACAGTATTTTATTATTGTTCTTACAAATTAATAAATTTAATGATTTAATAAATTTATAAAATCTTGTAGGAATACGAGATTTTAAAACATCATTAACGCAGAAGAAAATATTCCCACAAGCTTGTAAAAAGCTTCACTAAGTATATATATATATATATATATATATATATATATATATATATATATATATATACACACACACACACACACACACACATATATATATATATATATATATATATATATATATATATATATATATATATATATATATATATATATATATATATATGCGAAGGGGCATAGAAATAGATTCAACTGCGTTTGGTCACTGTTAGTTTCTAGCTTAAGCTGGTTTGATCATGTGTGTCCTCGCTCTGCTTATTAAGATATAATCTCTATTGCTATTAGTGACCACACTTTTTTTATAACTCTAGGAAACTAATATATATATCACTGATTTAACAGAATTAATATATATATATATATATATATATATATATATATATATATATATATATATATATATATTAATTCTGTTAAATCAGTGATACACTTTATGAATATGTTAACAATGTGATTGGATTAAGTCAGAGATGAATGAAGTCTCTACTGAAAGAAAATGAGGTTGGATGTAAAATTAATTACGAATTTTAAAGCTTTGAAATGGGACATAAGTTTAGTATCATATATCAAAATTTATTTCTCTTTATATATCAACTCTTTTAGATTAGGATGATAAACTGATAAATTGTAGACAGTTTATCTTAAGAATTTTACGTTAATATTTAGTGGAAATTAAATTCCCCCAATTCATTCTAAATCGAACCACTTTCTTTATTTTTTGCATCGCGATGATCGATCTGTCTTTGTTATATATCGTATATAAACTAAATGAATTCATTAACTGAATGATGAATAGTAAAAGGTGAAAAGACGTTGATCTCTCATACATTACCTTTTATATTTATTATGTTTAGTTCATTTCAAAGAATTATTTTTCACTTCTTATTATTGAATCAGTATCCAACAAATATAGTTTGAAATTACAGATTTCATAGCAAATTTGATAGTTTATATCCATAAAAATATAACTCACGAATGAACAAAGATAGCGAATGACATTGGCAAACAGAATAGAGAGTAAATTTTTGTAAACTGCATCAACGTGTCGGAAAAAGCAACTTTCCGAAATTAATGCAAGGCTGCAAGATAATAAAAGAAATATCGAAAATATACTTGGGTCCCAAAAACCTGCATGCTGTTAATCGGTACTAGCAGAAAAAAAAAGACCCCTAGCTTTTCAAATCGTTTTTCCTTGAAAGCTTGAAGTGATCAAAGCAGTGATCATGTCTTTGGCTGAAATATACACTGAATATAACTAATTTTTAATATCACTCTGTCCACTGCTGAAAATCAAAATCCTGAGATCGAACACCAATTTTTTCACCAGGAGTAAATATGCAAATAAAAAATTCATGCACACAATTACAAAGCAGTGGATTGTGCTACGCAGTAATCAGTATGGATTGAAAATATAGTAACTCTACTTTGGCCTGTGACGTGAATTTCCGCTACAAATTATTAATTTGTTTTTCTCTCATTCTCTCTCTCTCTCTTTCAACCTCTCTCTTTCTCTCTCTCTCTCTCTCTCTCTCTCTCTCTCTCTCTCTCTCTCCATATATATATATATATATATATAATGGTTAATCCAGCAAATGTTTCGGAAATATATTCATAGATATTATTGTCTTAACACAGTGATGAAAATCATTGCAGAAATAAGGGCCATTGAATGTAAAATTATCAGCAAATTATAAAGTTCTAAAACGCATCATTACTTTATATTAAGATATATTTCTTCCTAAACCACAACCGTCAAATGATAAACTGTGTTTTGTTCTACTCTTGCATGTGATATATATATATATATATATATATATATATATATATATACCAATAAAACAACGACAACAACTGCAAAAAAAACAAAAAAAAAAAAAAACGCTGGTAATAAAAATTAAAGTGCTCAGCTTCTCACTAGCATAATCATATAAAACTAGAAAGGATTCCCACTATCTTACCTTTTTTTATATGGGAAGGTTCATGTTGCATAATGTATAATGTGTTGGACTGCAGCCTCAAAGTATGAGATTTTGATCTTCAGTCACCTCTGTTTGTTCACTTTCGGACTAATACGTCATATCCACGTGCTATGTATTGGATAGTACCACTGCTGTTGTCCTACAATGATGGTATTTGCTTTAATGACCCATGAAAGTAGATATTAATCAAAGAAGCTGCTATTAAGCAAAAAAGCCCAGCCATTTTAACTCTAAGCAGATTGCTGATTTCCTTGTTAGTAATATCCACCTCACTTAAAGCAGAACTTTGCAAATATTCACGTGATTCATTCAGATAGTCACGGAACTAAAATGTGATACAAGGTTGGTTGAGATGCCATCCAGAAAGCAATCCTCCTGGAGTGCGGTTGCAAAAATTGCCCATGTCTTTGCAGCTTTCCATTCGGAGGGGTTTTAGTCGCCATACAATCAACCTATCATTTAGCCTTTTTAAGCGAGTAGGCAGGGAGGGCTTGATAGGTGCCCCATGAATATAATGAAAAACCACTCAGAACAGATTACAGGTGGAATCGGTCTTACTGCTACGTACGTATAAATATTTAAAACTTGAGGATAAAAATCGCATCAATTAGCTTATCCTCGCGAACCAAGCTAATGAATGATAAATTTACTCAAACTTTCCTGAAAGGACTCTTTTTTTCTATGTTTTCTCTCGTCTGATAATACAGATGGCTTCCGCTATTGCCTATCTTACCGAGCATGGCTTGCATTCTCTTGTCCATCGATGATGAAAATGCATAGAAAATAGTGGAGATGTATGCTGAAAAACAGTGATCACAGCTGTAACATTGCTCTATCAAACGGCCCTATTTTCAACCATCTACAGTAGAAAAATACTCAGTTTATCATTTGAATGTAATAGACGGATGTAGTTTCAATAAAAATTAAGTTGGTGTCCATAATTTCAGAGTGCCCATCATACATCTAGACTGGGAATTTTATTTGGGATGCTAATTCAGAAGCTCTAAATATAAATCGCTTTCATGAGATACCAAAAACAAAGTCAGTTTATTTTTTAAATTGAAACTCGGAGGCATTTCTTGGTCTGTCTCTTAGATCAGCCAGCAATTTGTAGGCTCTAGTCCAGTTTCTAGTCTCTGGAGTGTTGGGTGTTATTTGCAAGCCGCCTTTGACACGAACGTTTGCAGAGAGCACACGTTTATATCAAGTCGATGTTCTCTCTACGACGCTCCAAATTACCTCTGCTGTAAATCAAGCTTCCAGCCAACCACATTTATCGGTTTCAAAAGTCTCCAAGCAGATTTCGCTTATCGCTAGTATCTTACGTGCTAACGGCAAGCGTTTCCTACACCAAGTCAACTCTAACGATCTTTTGATTATTTGATTATTTTATTTTATTCTTTTTTGTTATGCTTTAAACAAGTTAGTCTTGTTGAAAACCACCCGCATCGAGTCGTAGCTGGTTTGTTTATGGGCTGAGGGTCTGGCTTTTCTTTCTTTTCTTTATGACCTATTTTTTTTTTTGTGTGTGTGTGTAGGGAAATAGCAATGCAAAACGCAATTTCATTTGCCTCCCTTTTTTGGCAACCTGATTGTAATTGACGCAATTATCGAATCTGATGACAGATTTGAAATTACATTATGATTTCATTTTTATGTTGTTGGCAGAATTGCTCTAGCTGTCATATATGTTGATAAAAATCTAACAATATCTAGTTTCCTAAAAAACACGTTCATAAATTCACACAGCTTTATATACCGCGTATATTTATATGTTCCTATTCTCACATACACATTTAAATACACTCACCACACACACACACACACACACACACACACACACACACACACACACACACACACACACACTTATATATATATATATGTATATATATATATATATATCAGGATGAAACTTATAATGACAATTTAACCATGGTTGAGTTTTCTTCCAGTTTATATTTACTCCTTTAAAGTTTTTCATATCAGTGTCAGCTGATGGTTTTTCAATGGAGTTTGAGTGACAGCAAGTATCCTCAATTGTCCAGGACTCATCTCAGGGTACTGGCCGTTATCATTATTATTATTGTTGTTGTTTTGTTGTTATATCATGTTGGATCGAATGTAATGTCCGATTTTCTTCATAAATGCTGTCCAAAGCATTTATCAAAGTATTGGCTCTTGTTATCTTTAAAAAATGATTAAATGAGTATTGGGTCCATTTTATCATTTTCTTCTATATTGTGAGTAAATTGTTCGTAAGCTCCTTCGGTATTCACTCCTATGTTTGTCCCAACAAAAGAACCAATTAGACATGGATTATTCTATGAGTTTCATCTGAAAGTGACTAATACTCTATCAAAACACTACCCGTGTTCAGCTAAAATGAGTATAAAAACTCTGGAAAACTTGCTTTATCGTATATATTCTCCTGAACTTGGACCCTCTGATTATCATTTGTGTAGGGGATTACAGAATTATTTCAATGGTATAAAGTTGACATCAAGAGAAGAAACTAAACAAGATTTAGTCTCGTATTCGGCATGAAAACCTTAAGAATTTTACAAGCAGGGCATCTATAGGATTGTTGAAAGATGGAATGAAGTTTTAAAAGTAATTGTGATAATGGTAATTATTAAATATTTCTATAGGCATACTTATTATTTATTCATTTATTTATTATACATACATATTTATTATACATACATATTTATTATACGTAGGTTATTACATTCGTTCTAAACAAATAGTTTGCTAAATTCATAAATAAAGTTTGCTAAACGTGAGTGATTGATTACACATGTCTAAGAGGAAGCTAGTGTATACAAAAATCAACGATGCTTGTTGGCTGTCAGTGCCTCAACTATTAGATCATTATTTCAATGATCCCATAGATGATAAACAGACAATTCCACCATATATATATATATATATATATGTGTGTGTGTGTGTGTGTGTGTGTGTGTGTGTGTGTGTGTGTGTGTATATACACTCCCCCATAGTGGGTTTAGCACTCTGGCGAAAGAATTTAAGGTTGCCACTCGCATAATGCAAAGCTCTTCGAACGAATTGTGCACTTTGGTATCTGGTTAGGTACAAAAATGTAAACAAATGAAAGCTACTACTTACTGCCTAATAATTCCTGTGCTGATGTGGTTCGATTGTTGGATGAGCGGTATGATACTAAGTCTAACGAAAGTTGGGCCGTTTTCGATCCCAGCTTCAAGTGTCCAACGTGTCTAGCCAACTGAAGAGTTATGATATAACGAAACAGTCAGTCTGTGGAAGACACTATATATATATTTAAATATATGTATATAAGCAATGTAAAAACTGGATACCTCTTAGAGAGAAATCATTTATATTATCTAATGTATTCGTTGGCAAATACACGGTAACTATTCTTACCTAAATGTACGGTCAGGTTATTTAGGAAGAGATTGTTTTGGGTTGTTTTCATGATGAAATGGAAAAATTATAACTTTAGAAAATACTGAAATAACATGTTACAGGACTATCCACCGATGAATATAATTTGAGAAATATGAATATCTAATAATTCTGTGTAGTTCGTGTGCTTGGAACAGTTTTTAAAGGCCTTTAAAAGATTCAGAAGGAATTGGAAATCAGAGAAATAATTGATACCATCCTAAATACTCAGAAAAGTCCTGGAGACTTAAAGAAAATTGTTGTCACTCAGACAACAATGAAGAAACACTCATTGGAGCTGATGTAAAAAAAAATCTTGTATCCCAAATGAAAGAGATTGCTGACATCATTGGAAACAATGTGGGACCATATGTGGAGAACATTAAGATCTTTTTGTCGATTTAGTCCACCGACATGATAGGGAACAAGAAGGGTTATGTCACTCTGAAATTGAAAATAAGATCACGTTCCAAGATATCGCATTTGGGGTTGCGCCTTAATTGGAAAGCACATTATCATACTTCTCCCAGACCTTGGAAAAAAGTTAGAAAACCTTTTGACATGGTTTTGCTTTCTGTTTCATGGCTTCAGTTTACAAGAGGAACTCTGCTGGTGATCTGCTTTGTCAATGAGGACCACGCACCAACTGTACAACGCTTTATTTGGCTTTCATTCCTAATAAAAGAAAATGAATTTTTACTCAATTATATGAGTTTAAGTTGATGAAAATAAATGTTTTATGAGACAATAAATTAATTTGCCCCCAAATTATTTCAAACGTTACCCTGATCCAGAGTGGGATTGGGATTAATGGCAAAAGTCTCAAAGATCCAGAGCTTCTCCATCGGATGCAGTTATGGGTAATATCCAGGACTCATTTTTGCATTGTTCTGTGTTTATCATCTAGACTCATTCTATATGAATATCAATGACCATCTAAAAAGCCTTAAGTAATAAAAATAAGTTCTGATAGTATAGACAAAACAATCTTTCTTGTCCAATAATCGAAGGGGCGTAGAATACACTAACTACGTCTCTTTCAAAGGGATACGAGATCCATACCTTTAGGAGGCACTTGAAACCATTTATGCTCATTTTATTAATAGAAGTAGTTAGCAGGTGCCATCTAGTTGTTTAGATTATTATATAGAAATACTTGAAATCATATAACTGTATGCAAACCAATAATAATCATTATATAGGAATAGTTATAATAGTTTATAAATGATTAGCATAAAAATAAATTACTTGAATATGTAATAGTTTACAAATTATCTAAATCCATTATTACTTGAAAACTTTAAACAATTATCTGAAAAAGAGAAAAAGGCTGGTTTCAGCGTGGAATAATGCATCCAGTGTTGACATGCCGAAAAAACAACCGACCGATCAACCAAGCCATTCTCGGGAAACGCAGTAGTTTAGTTATCACATGATGAAAGGGTTTCAAAACTTCATTACTATAAAATTTGAAAGCTGTTAAAGAAGTTATCAATATGGTGTTAATACCTCGAGAAAATGCAACTTGTCGAAGGATTATTTGCGTGACACAGGACAGAAGCTGACGTTGCAGAAATGATTCTACTGAACGTATTCATTCAAGTATGAAAACCACGAACTTAGATTCTTATCGATTTAAAGCCTGGCAATATTTTCTATTCTTAATTCCTTTAATTCGATTACAACCACGAATCGATTTATATCATACACGAAATGTCCTTTTAGTCTGCTTAACCAATGCTCCAAAGCAATGTCATTAGTTCCTCTCACCTAATATTCTTTTAACATATGTTGTACAAGGTGGAACGATAAAATGGTCGTCCTAAAGAAAACAACACTACAGCTTTATTTTAAAACATTTTATTGAAAAAATCAATTCAGGTAACTTTATTATCTAAGAGAGCTGACATCTATTAAATGTAGCCGCTTTCAGCCTCAATCACCACCTCGATACGGATCCGGAACTGGGAGCATGCCTTTTCACAAGCACCGGCGGGAGCTCGGCGAATACTCGGCGGATGGCGTCGATCAGGCTGGCTTTGATGTTGTGGGAGGTCATGTTTGTGATGTTCACGACGTATGATCAAACGAGGTAGTCCAGCAGGTTCATGTCGGAGGAGGAGGAGGAGGAGGAGGAGGAGGCAGTGAGAGAAGGGTACAAAGTCGTAGCACTCCTTCTGAAGCCAAGCCTGGGTCTCTTTGGACTTGTGGGCCGGCGCCGAGTCCTGCTGCCACACCCAGGGTCTGCCACCAGCCCCCTGATTGCACCAGGGGATCACCACACTCCTCTGCATTTCCAGGTACACTTTGGTGTTGACTTTCAAGCCGACTCCGAAGATGTGAGGTGGCATGATGTGGCCCTCATTTGAAACCACACCAAAGACCATAACCGTAGCCGGAAACTTTGTTTTCATCACCCTGGGCACAATTGAACCGTCCGGATTTGCATTTTCAGGGCGCTGGCAATGTCTTGTTGTCATAACTTGGATCGGTAGAGAGCATGAGTCGTACAGCGGCGCATCTCCGATCTCGCTCGTTGAACATTGTGTCACTTTCAGACATGATAGAAGGCTCCTATCGCTATTGGGATTTGTACAAAACTGTCCAACTAGTAGATGGTCTGCAACAAAAAAAAAAAAAAAAAAAAAAGAAAACCGTTTTTCATTTAACGGAAATGGAATCATGTCGTCTTTTCTAGGGGGACAATTTTATCGTTACACCCTGTATATTCGAAAAGTCTCGAGACAGAAACAAAATTTACCTGGACAAAAATAAACAATGAATGAAAAGCTGACTTTCTTCATAAAATCCTCTACCTCACATTCAATTTGTATATTCCAACGAATTTTGCATTGATAAATACATATCTAAAACTCGTCTTTTAATAATTTTAGATCTGAGTCATGCTATTGCTTTAGTCTATGGCTCTGGACTTTGAAGAGTAGAAATCTACAATTATATTTATTGTTTTCTGGATTTTTAAAAAATTTCTAACAGAACAAAAATAAAACTCCATCAAATGCTTCATTGCTAATAAATTTGTTCATTTTTCAATCTTAAGTTTATAAAGCCATCTGTTTGAACATAATTATGACTACATTTTGTACCGGACATTGGCCAAGCGGTTAGAGTGTTCGCCAATGGCCCGGGAGACCTGGGTTCAATCCCAGGTCGAGTCATACCAAAAAATGGTACTTGATGCCTCCTTGCTTAACACTCAGCATTATAAGGTGCGGATCAAAGGTAAAGTAGAGCCATCCAGGGAAGGAGTAGCGCCCTCCCCTACATCTTGGTGTAGTAGCTATCGAAAAGGGAGCCTTCAGGTTACCCTCGACTATGGTCGCCAACTTTACTTACTTATGACTACATTTTAATTGGTGAATGAAAAAGTAGCAAGTTTATATTAAAATAAACTTCCAAAATATTTGCGAAACAAAATTTTCTCTTTTGCTCAGTTCTCCTCCTGTCACACCTTTTACTTTATCTGTTTATCTGTATATATAAGATATATATATATATATATATATATATATATATATATATATATATATATAATGTGCGTGTGTGTGTGTGTGTGTGTGAGGTTGTGTATGGAGAGAGAGGTAGTAGACAGACAGATTGTGTTATTTGTCAAAAAAAATTTCGCTTTCGTAATCAAATGGTCAGAAAAAAGATTAACAGACAAAAAAAGAAACAAAAAGAGTCGTTTTTAGCCATCAGCTCAAAAGTCATTTTTCTTCTCTCTTCTGATACTTAAGGCAGAGCGATGAAAATGTTTTAATATATTTTGACTGGAAATTTTTTTTACATAATTAAATGACAACATTCTCCGGAGAAATTATATTATATTATATCATATATATATATATATATATATATATATGTGTGTGTGTGTGTGTGTGTGTGTGTGTGTTAATACGGTTTTATCAAATGTCTCTGTCACTTGAGATCTACTTTAATCTGAATGTTTCATCACTTGAATTAATATATATATATATATATATATATATATATATATATATATATATATATATATATATATGCGTGTGTGTCTGTCTGTGTTTGTGTCGGTGTTAAATAGGAAGACCTTCTATGATAAGAATATTCTATCTAAGTTTAGTAAGATTATTTTTATTCATGAGAAAACTTCGACTAAGAGATAAAACAGAAATTAAGAAATAGAAGCATGGTGAATAGTTTTGTTGACAATTTTTTTTTTATTTACCAATTACTGAATTCCAAGACGTACTTACGTGACCAAGTTAGATTGTTTGTAACTATTTTTGAATAGATAATATTACTTCTATTCCCTTGTATTTATTTCCCACCAGTGTTAGCTGATGGTCTTTCACTAGTGTCTGACTGACAGTAAGTCTCAAGTTTCCAGGACTCTTCTCAGTAAAAAAGGCCGATCTTAGCAACCACGTAGTTAGGTAGGTCTCGGCTTGTCCTCCAATTATCTACTCTTTCAGCCCTCTGGCAAAGCTTTTGGTGAGTGTTCCAAGTGCACCAGTTTTATTTGGCATCATTGTCCCCCTCATGTTCCATAACATATTCAGTTCTCAGGTAAAGATCTTGATACTTGTCTCTCTTTTCGTTTTCTATGATTTTCAATCAGAACTCTGCCGGGACGGCAAAGTCCACAATACGGTAAATTCTGAATTTTTTTTTGTTCTATCATCGCTAGGTCTGATTTTATAGTTGAGATTAGGTGATCTCTTTGAATCTCAAAATCCAAAGGAATTTTGTCTGTCTCATTCTCCAGGACGGATTTTGGTTTGTTCATATATTATTTAGTACTATGGTCGAATTTCAGTCTCTGGCACAATTACCGGTTGATAACATTCCCTTTATGTCTGGTTTTGTACTGTTCTTGACTTTTTTTTACTGAATTCACTCATTATGTAATCAATGGTTTCATCTCTACCACTACCTAATGTACATTTACTATTCTGTTTTGTCTTATACATTTTTGCTTTACCATAGTCCTTATGGCGTTGTTTTGAAGAGATTCAGTTTCTATTTTCAAGATTCCCTTTCTTTGCCATATCCTGGTTGTGAGATTTTGTCAGTTTGTTTCTTGAAATATCCTCATGTTTTTTTTTCCAATATATCATTCCATGTTAGAGTTGTTCTTTTGATCTCTGTGTTGGTTTTTGTTGTTCCTAGTCACTGTAATTCATCTTTATTTGACTTTTTCATGAAGTCTTTGCGTCGTCGTATTGATGCATCCATGGCACCTTCAATATTATTAAGTCATCTTCTTCCTTCTTTTCTTGACATATAGTTTTATGCTTCGTCATGAGTTTTCTTATTCTCTGGCCATTGGTTGAAGTTTTCCCTTTATCTATTTGGTGGACAGCTCCTTTGATATGATTTCTGGTGCACAGCTTGGTGTTGAGAAGCGTTCTTGTTTGACTAAGATATTCTTTCGTTATTTTTTGCATGCCCACTTGTTTGATGGTACCCGTTTCTACCCAAGTACTTGTAATTTTCCTTTCCCACAAGCGTTCTGATTTTCTTGATTTGGTAGTTCTATTCTTTCTGTTATTTGTCTTTTCTGCCTCCCATTGTAGCCTGGCACATTTCTCTTTCATACATTTAATTTCAAACCCTGGCTTTATGTTCTCATAATCTTAATTAGGATTTAAAATTCTTTAGCATTTTTTTTTTAATTCTTATATCGTCCATAAGATTAATCTTTTCTTACGATTTATTAAATGTGTAGCTCCGTGTGCATTTTCTAATTATGTAATAGAGGCCTTTTTTGTTGTCAATCCTGGTCATAGCATCATTTTTCCGCCTTGTAAGGATCTCATTGAGGATGTGCTTATCAATGTACAGTAGATTATTTGTTCATCCTTTCCCTTGTAGTATCAGTTCCGTTCCTTGGGAAACACGACTAACTAGTGAGTTATTGATCTCCTCCTTAATCCATGTAGTTGGGATTCTCCATATCATATGTAGTCACGTTATCAGTCTATATTTGCTGGGAACGGTTCCTTTTGGTGTATCTTTCAGTATTCTTGCTAATTTCAAAATTTTAGATGTCAGGATAGTATCATTTTTTTCCTGATGTCTATTTTTCTCAACCTCTTTTCAAGGTTTTTTGGTTACGTCTTACCTTTTAAAACTGAATCACTCAGAACAAGCGCTCTATTCATGATAAGTATTACAGTCACTTCACCCGGTGTCTTTATTATCAACATACACATTGTGAGCGTTTCATACCAACTCTGATTAGTGGCTTTTCACTGTATACTGAGTAACAGCAACTTTCTTTAGTTCTAGACTCTTCAGAACATCCTAGCTGATTTTAGAATTGCTGTGGTCAAGATTGTTTTGATTTTTCTTTCCCTTATTCGCCCATTTAATTTAAAGGTTTTTATGACTGTTTTAAGGACTTCAATTTGAATTAGTATCATCGTCATCTTCGAGACATCTCATCATCATCTTGTCGTGCTACTAGCACGGATATCACTGAATCTCTCTCGCCACTTTTCCCTATCGTTCATCACCTCTGGTAGGTCCTCAGGGCTACATCCCGTATCCTCACATAGCTGCTGAATGTATGTTCGTGCTGGTCGTCCTGCTTTTGTTCGGCCATATGAGGGGTCCATAGGAGTATATCTCTTATGAGCTCGTCCCTGCTTCTCCAGCAGTGTCCTGCATGTCTGATTCGTCTAACTTGGATGGTTTTGTGATAGGAGGCTGGTGGCCGTATAGTTGGTGCTTTGTGGGGTGTTGCCGCCTGGACTTGTTCAATATTGCTCGCAGCATTCTTGTGTAATTGCCGTCTAGTTTCTTCTCCAGCCGTTTTGTTAGCGTCCATGTAGTGCTTCCATACAGCAGTATCGATACGACAGCTGCCTGGAAGTAACAGCGTTTCATTTTATCGGTTAGGTCAGATTTCCATATGATCAATACCATATTGATACCTGCCCATGCTTTCGCTAGCCGCGTGTCGATGTCCTTTTAAACGCCAAGTATATTAAATTCTCTATTCGGCTTTTCTGTATCGTTTCTCATCTCAACAGTATTGTGTTCGAAGTCACAATTCTCTTCTCATTTTGTAATTATCAAGGTGTTTTTCCAGCTTCATCGGGATTGTTCCAAGAGCTCTGTCTATGATCAGTATAAATGTGAATTTCTTGTTCCACAACTGTTTCAGTCTCCGATTAGGTCTTCGTGGTAATCTAGTGGTAATCTAGTTTTTATTTTTCTTTAATATCACTCTCTGGTCTACTAGAACCAAAACTTCAATAGCTGTCACGATTTTTTTTCTTCTAACAGACATC